>JAHWFP010156039.1:0-11232 GCA_023313725.1 Lithobius niger
GATAGCAAAGTATCACCCACCAGCACTGAAGGGTTTCCCAGAAGCAGCATTATTTTGAAACCAATGGACACGTGAAACGGTCTGCATGCCCAGGTAAATGGGGGTTCAGATGCTACTTTAAAATAGTACTCGGGCTATTGGTTAAGATTAGATCCAATAAACTGTCTCATTTAGTTGGGAAGTTTAACTAATAGGGAGCAACTATTTGTTGCTATTGACATCTTTTCTCCAAAAGCTTAGCGCCGTTTTTGATATATGTGTCCCGCTTCGTACTCATGGCCCTAGATCGAAGGCGTACTATTTAAAAAATGGAAGCTAGGAAGTTATTTGTAAAAAAAAAAAAAAAAAAAAATTGATGCAAATAGGAAAATGTAATATCGCTCACGACCTTGCAGCATATACAAAAATCATGCCATCACTATACTTTGTTCCACATTATGCTTTCAGAAAACTGACTGTGTGATGCCACGTTTTCTTCCACTGCGAGTGCAAAAATTCCGTAAACATCCCATTCGTAAACTCTAATAGTAACTTTGTTTAGTGTACAAATGTAATATCCACATGTTTTTGCACTCTTAGTGCAAAGAAACGAGTCGTCATCCAGTCAGTTTTCTGAAAACATAATGTGGAACAAACTATATATACGGGATCTGTGTACGTGCAGCAGCACGTGCCAAGGAAGCAAATATTGTAACTATGACAAACCCAACCTCCAGAGTTATTTTTGCTAATTTCTGAATTCTAATAGACCAGCTCCAATTATTATCAGTGGTGTTTCAGCTGTCACCGACCCGAAGTCTTGAACTAACGAGTCAACGCGGACATTATGATGAGGGTTTTACTCATTATGATGGGAATTTGCTAAACTGTGGAGTTCCAATGTCTCTTCGGTATGAACTGATTTAGCATTCACTAAAAGTGAGGTCCGCAACACCATTAATGACCTAAATGCACGGGATGCTTCTCGCTTAGGTTTCGTCCCCTCTGTGGTTTTTGTTAAATTGCCTGCTTATAGTGTCCGTGGCCTATCTTGAGTTCGCCCCAGAACGAACATAGATAATCGCTTGCATGTTTTCGATAGCAGAGTACCTTGTTGATATCCTAGATTGTTACAGAAACAATGCCGGCCGTCGATTAAAGCCACTCCCTCCAGGAAGATTTAGCCGCTCTTAAATAACTGCAGGACTCAAGATACGCTGCGCGCACAATAGTTGGCTGAACCACTCATAAACAATATCTCAAGCTGCAAGTGATGGAGGGCACTTACCTGTAATGCAGTGGTACACCAATGTTTAAGAAAGGTGACACTTCCGATGTGGCTAATTAAACGCCAATTTCTTTAACATGTGTGTCACACAAAGTCTGGAGAAGATAAATGTCAAGAGTGTTCTACACTTTCTAAATGATAATGCTGCAAACTTTTTTTTTTTTTTTCCAGAAATCAATTCTGGTCTCTCTTGACCGTCAGCCGTTATTCAATTACTTACTTCAATGCTTCGATTTTTGGACTCGGGCTATGGACATTAAAAATCCATACCACGATATCGCTCTTGATTTTGCGTCGGCATCTGATAAAATTCTCATTTCACGTTGATGTATCAGTCATTGGTGGTAAACTTCTTTGTTGGATTGAGAGTTTCTTAAATGGCAGAGCCGAGTGTGTCAGAATAAGTGACAACTGGTTTTCGTAATCTGGCTGAGCTTGTGTGTCACAGGGTACAGTCCTTGGCCCCCTTTTCTTCACAATCTGTGTAGATTCACTAATCAATAGTATGCTTCTTAATAATAATTATTTTTTTTATTTGCTGATGACTCAAAGTGTGGTAAAATTATACGGTCTGATGATGACAGTGCTGCTTTGCAACCTGCACTAAATACTCTCAACTCTTGTTTGTCAGAATGGCAACTCTTACTCTCATATTATTGGTAAATGTGATTTTTTTCCAGTTGTGCAGTATCCATCCAATAATATTCCCTTACAGTAACTTACAGTAACCACTCTGGACGTCAACCAGTAATTTTAATATTTCTACTCATTTTGCCACTGTTGCACGTAGGAAAGCCAATCTAGTAAGAAAGCCAATCTTGTAAGAATGCCAATCTTGTAAGAAAGCCAATCTTGTAAGAATGCCAATCTTGTAAGAATGCCAATCTTGTAAGAATGCCAATCTTGTAAGAAAGCCAATCTTGTAAGAATGCCAATCTTGTAAGAATGCCAATCTTGTAAGAATGCCAATCTTGTAAGAATGCCAATCTTGTAAGAAAATCTTGTAAGAATGCCAATCTTGTAAGAATGCCAATCTTGTAAGAAAGCCAATCTTGTAAGAAAGCCAATCTTGTAAGAATGCCAATCTTGTAAGAAAGCCAATCTTGTAAGAAAGCCAATCTTGTAAGAATGCCAATCTTGTAAGAATGCCAATCTTGTAAGAAAGCCAATCTTGTAAGAAAGCTAATCTTGTAAGAAAGCCAATCTTGTAAGAATGCTTACACAACCTTACCACAAAAAAATATATTCGCTTGGTTGAATGAGTCCAAAGAAAGTTTACCAAATATTTACTGGACTGTAAGGTCGAGTTAACCTTCAGTCAACGCTTGCAAAGCATAATGTATAGTCTCTCGTGTTCCAGAGACAAATGATTGATTTGTACACCTGCTATAAATTGATAAGATCTACAGTTTATCAATGAGAGGGTCCCCCCCCCCCTACACGTGAATTATATACCGGTCACACCCATGGTCATGCCTGTCACTTTCAATGGAGAAGGGCGTATAGCTATACTATTGTGTTCGCGGCGTATCTTGAGTCCTGCAAGTATATTGTGAGCGGCTACGTCTTCCTGGAGGGGGTGGCTTTAATCGATGGCCGCCATTGTTTTTGTAACCATCTTGGATATGAAAAAGGCACTCTGCTACTGAAAACGTACAATCGATTATCTGTGTTCGTTCTGCGGAGGACTCAAGATAGGCCGCGGACACTACAGACATTTATTTTCCCTGCTCCATGGTTGGCGTGCTTGGAATGGCCTACCCATTGACATGGTGGCCTCCTCCTCAATAGTTATATTTTAAAAGAAAGCTTATGTCACATTTAAAATATCTTACCAATTCTCTTATACATGACTAGCGTTCTTTCACTCTCAACTTTTCTTGGTTTGTTAATTTGGGCGATGTATAAGAAATATGAATAGACATCCTATACTAGTCCTTTTCCCATTATCGTAATAAAAAATATACTACTAATAATAATCATCTCTGCTGACAGCATTACAAAGAAAATGCTACGTTCTTAACTTGGTAAACGTTTATCTATCAAAATCCCTATATCAAAGGCTAGTAAAAACCGTAAAGGCACTTAAAAAAATAAACAATAAATCAGAATCACGTCACATCAACCATCTTAAAAAAGTGTAAGTAGAATGTTTTATTGCTGCCAAACAACCAATTAGGAAATTGATATTAAATAATAATAATAATATTAATAATGAAAGTAATAATTATTGTAATTTATTCCATACCTTCGCAGGAAACCAAAGGGGTTTGTATCATGTTCATGTTAGAAAAATAGAGTACATGGTAGAAGTAAAAAAATTTTATACAAATTTCATTAAATTATAAACTATAATATTCTTATGAACTACAACTATATTCTTATAGTTTAGTTCCTATACTAAAAGACTCAAATACAACCCTATTTTAAAAACCAATTTTTGATTTATTTCCTAGACTTATAATCTAAGTTCGTTAATAATTATACTGGTAATTTATTAAAAACGTTTGGGATTATGTAGCTCATCCCACGTTTCCCATGACTTCCTGTATGAAGGCATCCTTAACCAATTATTATTATTTCGTACACGTCTCATTAAAATTTCTTTCCAATATTTTTAAAAATTTGGCACTATTATAGTATAAATCATTAACATTTCTAAACTCTTGACTAATTTTCAGTTAATATTTCCTTTGTACTCTTGTTAATTCGATTGTAATTAAAAAGAATTTCAGCTGCTTTATTTAACACCTTTTGTGCAAACTTTAAATTAGCCGTTCGACGTTGTTGCATAAATGATTAAAGCATTCCTCACGTTAGATATAATAACAATTTCGTTTGCTAATTCCACCATGTGTTTCTAAAATATTTATTTTTATGTATAGTTTATTCCGCATTATGTTTTCAGAAAACTGACTGGATGACGGCTAGTTTCCTTGCACTAAGAGTGCAAAAACATGTTGCTATCACACTTGTTGACTCAACAAAGTTACTGTTAGAGTTTAGAATGGGATGTTTACTGATTTTTTGCACTCGTAGTGGAAGAAAACGTGGCGTCATGCAGTCAGTTTTCTGAAAACATAATGTGGAACAAAGTATAGTAATAGTATATTTCTTCTAATTTTATTTTTCAAATCCTCAATATGTTGATAAAATTTCCAGTTCTTATCAATGTCAAGTCTTTAGTATTTTGTTCTATTTATAGTGGTATTTTCCTTGCAATCACAATTTGCCATTAAACAATCACTATAGTGTGTTGTTACAGACACTTCAGTTCATAATGGGGGGCTTAATTGGCATAGAACATGTTTTTTTCGACGCTGATGCTGAGATCATTATTTTGGAAATAATTGACAAATTTTAATGAAGCCATTTTGCCAATCCTTCCCCATACAATTTTTTTGTCACGTATTGATGAAATGAAAGTATCGTTTGCGTAAATCGTTAATAGGCATTCCAATTGATTTCTTTAAATCTTTTATACATAAAGCAAATATCAAGAGTATCAAACGCTTTCGTTAAATCAATTAAGTTGGCTCCCGCAAATTTACCTTCATTGAACGCTTTTGTTATATTATTGTTTATAACACTTAATGCATCAAATGTTCCCGTATTTTTTGAGATCCAAATTGTTTAACATTGATTAATTTAAACTTTTCAACAGTTACTCAATACTGGCAGTAGAATTATAATTATTAATAATTATTAATATCATGTTTTTAAACTTTTTTATAGATAGTTCTCAGGACTTGTTTTTTAAGGTATTAGGCCTAATTTCAGTATTTATAGAGCAGTGACCTGTGACGTCACAGTTTGCTGCGGTACTGTCATCATGTGGCCGTAGAGCCCGACCTCTGGCTAGACTGGTGGGGAAGACGGCTTGGCTTTCCGCCATTTTGTTATTTTTAGCTTGTTTCGTGCCATCAGCGCTGGTGTCATGTTTATTCATAAAGATGGTTAACGATTGTCAGATTTCTGGTTGCGGCAACAAAAGAGGAGGGTTCGACGTTGTTTAGATTTCCAGCGATTTCCAGCGAATTCTTTCCTCCATGGCTAAACCAGGTAACGTCGTCTGCTTCCTTCATACGCGCTTATTTACGCCACCACTACAAGATGGCGGCACGCGTTGTTCGGCTGCCATGAGCAACGGACAGCGATGACGGTGCTCTATAGTTTCAGTAAAAAAATTATCCATGAACAAAGAGGTTTTTGGTGCAGGGAGAAAATGTTCAATTTAGAAACCGTCATAACCCGCACCTTTTAGCTATCAAAATTATTTATTATCCCTTTTATATCATATTCGGTTGGTGTTGTTATTGACATTGTGTTAACAATATTTAATTTTGATGCGTATATGTTACTGTCGTTCTAATTAGTTTTCGCATTAATAACCTGTTTGAGAGAAATGTTGCCATACATCTTTTGTTAATCTTTAGTAAATTTTTTTACTATAATTTGTATTACTTCTAAGGAATTCGTTATAAAAAGTTGTCACTGTGGTTGGCTTAATGACCTAGCTATCGACACGCTATTAAGCCTAAATAACCCTTCCTCACTCCTAACAGCTGTGCTACACCTGTAGATCGAACCAATGAATCGCTTTTTAAGTTTTATGGATTAAAACGTAGGTATGAAGGCTAGGGCCTTTTGTTCGCTATTTTAATGTAACTGGAGCGTTCTTATTGTTGTTTTTCTTCTTGTTGGGGAAATTTTTCTCTTTCCTGTAAATCTCGAACGAAAAATTAGATTTTCTATTTGTGTAGGTTTAAATGTGGGTGTAACAAGGACCATGGCATTTTGAAAGCGATTTTAAAGTGACTACAATACTCTTGTTGTTCTTGTTGTTCTTGTTGGTGAAATGAAAAAAACCTTTAAAACCATATAGTTTCGCCCAAAATTGACATAGACCAATGAAATTCGGTATTTTGGTCGTGTTATAACTATTTCACTGCATTAAAAATGTTAATGGCAGCTATCAAACCGTTTGGCCTCCTCAGGTACGACCATTTCTTGGTGTTGTTGTTGGGACTCTTTGCTCCGCCTGGAGGGTAAATGAACCGATTTTCAAGCTTTATACCTTAAAACGTAGGTTTGAATAAGATCCAGGGCATATGAACGTTATTTTATTGTAACTTCAATATTGTTGCTGTTGTTGTTGTTCTTATTCTGACCTTTTCTCTCACTAAAGATCAAACCAGTGAACCGATTTTTTTTCAATTTTTATATCTTTAAACTAAGTATAAAAAAGGCCCAGGCTCACCTTGCGACAGTTTTTTTAAGGTGATTACAGCTCTTGTCATTGTTGTTAGGATAAGAAAAAATATAACAGATATTATACCACGCGCAATGGCTGTTTGCTGTGACGTGTATATCACGTAACTAGGCTAGTCCAATCAGACTGCCAAACAGCCATTGTTCTCGGTCGTCATTGGCTAACTCATGGTGACGTCACGGCAAACAGCCATTGCGCATGGTTTAGTAGTAAAAAAGCTTATGCGTATAAAATACAGATGCAAGCCTTACAAAAGTTAAATACTCTAAAGGAAAAGATACAAAAAAAAACACCTAAACCCTCCCCCTTCCCACTAATAGGTGCGATGCTGATGGCTTACGTGTCTTTTTTATTGTATCAGTTTGACTAGAGCATTTCATTTTTTAAAGTATTTTATGCGCGTAAATGTTTTTTAATGCTAATTTATCCTTCATTTGGCGAACCCTTAGTTCCAAAGGAGTAGGAGTACAAACAAGAACACGCATCACACGTTTTTAATAATGTAGATTCGTGAGTGTTTATAAGGAGACGACTAGGTCTTACATTTTTTTGTTCGATAACTGTAGGGAGAGAAAGATTCGAAGCGATTAGCACTTTCTCGTTCTTCTGTATTTAATCGTCTCCTAAATTCTAACTTGCTGACTTCATTTTGTTCTAATTATCTCCTCTTCTGACGTGTCAACGTAATAGTGATGGTTCTTATAGTAAATGGTGTTGGCAGAAACCAACTGCCATTACACAAACATCATTTAATCTAATAAAGAAAGAAATTGAGAGGTGGGAGGTGGTTTCCTTCATTAGCCCTGACTCTTATCTAATTTTCAATGTTCGATCGTCAAACGGTTAAAAATCGCTGCGTTCTGACGCGCGCTAGAGTGATTGATGTCGTCTTGCTCATTAATTCATCAGACGTTGCAATAAATACTAAATCTTGTTGCGTTTACCCTTAGAAACTGGTACAGAGCGTGACGGGACGTTTTAGTTCAAAACGCCGATATATACCATGGTGCATTTGTATATTTGTATAGAGCAGCGTCAAGTGGCACCATATTGGCTACGAGACACCATTTGAAGGTAATGGCTACAAGGTGCACTAGATTAAAATGTAACGGAAAACAACGGCACTTCTAGTCAAAACAGTGCTTTGAGGGCGGTTTCATAGGCATAAAAGAACGTTGTTTTATCCAACAACAAAAATCGCGCGTTATAGGCTTAAGAAATCCAGTCTAATAGCATTGGCTTCAATAACACGATCTTCCTTTCTCCCTCCAGTGCTCCTTGCAGCTAACCCAGTTACTGGCTCCACCATAGAGTTATACACAATAATACTACGTCGTGTCACTGCCCTATTGCACTTGTGCCCTTTGTACATGTCGATCTATGTGAAAGTATGTGGCAGTTCGTGGTGAGCGTTTTCCAAAGATGGAGTGTGAATACAATGTGTCACCATTATATTTGTTTTGTTACAGCCCCTACCTAATTTACGACTGAAGCGTATATAAACACAACAATTTCTACAAAACACAACGATTTGTAACGCATTAATATTTCTCTCCGTATTAAGACAAACGCTAGATTTAGTCCGCCTCGTTCAACAAGTTCTGACATTCAACAGAACAATGACGATTATTACGCAACCACGAACATTACTAGTGGGTCATCTCATAGTTAGCGATTGTAGTGGGGCAGCCATTAGCGCGGTGTCTACTATCTGAAGACAGAATTTTGCTGTTAACTGGAATGTGAAGAAATATATCACGGTAATGCTGCTAGTGGTCACGCCACTATGATCGTTAACTATGAGCCGAACTTCAGTAATGTCTGTCGTTGTTGAACTGGGCGGGCGACACACTAGCATGTGTATTGATATTTCCATTTGGCTCGTCGTTACGATAGTAACCTTTCGACATCCGACAAAGACACGTACTCCGAATTTGTAGTCAATTATGAAGCGATTAACTCGCGACTTGCAGCATGACTGTGTAATTGCCGTCGAGATGAGAAAATATCGACTTTTTTCTCGACACTCTTATCTCAACGATACGATGTCGAGACAGTCCGTTTGCCAGTCGAGAGAGTTCGAGATGAATGAAGGCGAGATCGGGACAAGAAAAAATGTCAATTATCTCGACTTTATCTGGACTTTTATTTCACGGTTTTGGCGAAGCAAAACTGATATTTTACTTGCGTAAATAGGCCTACTTAATTTTTTGTTCCATTCTCCACAAATAAATATGGATGGAAACCTATTTACGTTGCCTTTTGGACTTAAATGTCAGACTGCCTGAGCGGGGAATTGAATCTACCACCTTTGAATCCACAGGCCGAAGCCTTATCACTAAGCCAATACTGACCAGGCCAAAAAGGAAACGTCCATAGGCAGCATTTTAACACACACACATACACATATAAACATATACTTTCCAATCGGAACTGGAGTGTTGTTTGCGTGCCAAACACCAAGTGAAACCGAAAGGAACACACAATAATTCCGCGCCGGCCAACATCCCTAAAAAGTCTTTAAGGGTTAAGTTATAGATAGTGTTTAAGATAGTGTTTAAGTGGTTAAGTTATAGTTAATGTCATCGCTAATACCAAACGTAAGCGTTTAGTCGAAAGGTTTTCTGCAGTTTGTCGAAGTTCGTTGGCTATGGCGCATAAACTCCATGAGTTCAACCAAAATAAACTTCGAAGTTTAATGGTTTCTGTGCTTCCGAATTCTTAAAGAAGCACGGGAACACAGATCTTCGTTGTGGATATTCCCCGTCTTTCATAACAATATTGCAAGGACAAAAAAGCCAAGGAGAGTCGAAAAAATCGAGCAAGAATTAGTCAAGACGAGGTAAAATGTTTGTTAGTCTCGTCTCGTCTCGACTCAGACGAGACGAGAAGTCACGAGAACGGCAATCCTAAAAGTATGTTACTTATTCCTCCGCTAAGCAACTGTTCCACCGTGAAGCGTTAGTAGATTTCTTATGAACCCCACTCATGCTACACTACTACTATAGTAGTGGCACGTCTTGTGATAAATTGAGGGTGCTTCTGACGAGACTCATTTCTCTGCGATTCGTGCATATGCCAAAAAGCAGGATTGATAGGGAGAGTTAATATATGAATTACATTTACCCTATAAGCTACAGAGTACGACTCTAAAGTGTCCGCGGCCTATCTTTGAGTTCGCCTCAGGACGACACAGATAATCAATTGTATGTTTTTGGTAGCAGAGTGCCTTGTTGATATCCAAGATGATTACAAAAACAATGGCGGCCGTCGACGAAAGCCGCCCCTTCCAGGAAGACGTAGCCACTCATAAATACCTGGAGGACTCAAGACAGGCCGCGGACACTATAGTAGGTTGGTTCTACACTGGATTGCGCCATCTACATCTAAGCCTGTATTTACTTAGCAATTTACTTATCGAAAATATATTTAGCAATGTTTTGTTGGAACTTCGAGCCAGACAATTTGAACTTCAAAGGGGCGGGGAATAAAGGATTTGAATTGTGGCTTCGGATTGGGGGCGCCCCAGGTGAATAATTTTAAAAGGTAGTGCACTAATGGAGAATTCCAACAACTCTGAACTTTCACATCTCAAATTAAATATTTATTGAAACTCAGCAACATTATACAATTTTAAAATTGATTCATGACTGGCAGTAAAATTTCACAACGACAAACGTCATTCAGATTTAACAAAATAATTTCCAATTTCAACAACACTTGCCTGAATGATTTAAAATCATTCAGTGATGGTGAACTGACGAACATTGATTTGAACGGAAAACGTGAATGTTCGATGAATGCTCGAGTTCGACCCACCAAGCTCCTCTTCTTTTCACGTTTGAAATTAGCGTAAGGCACGACAGAATTAAAGCTGACTAGATTACCTGCACACAGCGACGACAGTCTTGAGAATGAACGAAGAAATCATCTCCTGTGCTGCGGTTGAGGAAGTCGAGTTGTGAACTGAAGCCACGTTACATGTGGAAAATAAAATCCCGATTCCTAGACCAATGCAACAAAGTGTCGAGTAAAAGACAAAACCCGGGTGGATTATCCCGTAGTGACATCTCTCATTTACCAGTGGGGATGGGTTTTATACTTGGGTTTTAAATTACGGTGATTTGCATAAGAATTTGAGATGGAAGAATAAAACACAATCATTTAAAACCGAATTTACGCTCAAAATTAATACTTGATTAAATACAATTAAAAACGCAAGTTTATAGGTAAGATAAAACCACGTCGCAATTAAAGTTATCCAAGGTAAACATCTTTTTAAGAGTGCTCGAGTGGTGTCACCCCTAAACAACCCCGATGACGTCATAAATTCCGACACTTTAAGTACCAATAGGACGATCAAACCAGGCCACGTGTGCAAAAGCAGTTTTTCGCTAGGACGAGGTGAAGAAATTCACAGTGAAATCCCCGGTGTCCTCTTGATGCCATTGCTAAACTAACGATTCCCTCCATAGCATGTTTATGTGGTTCCTCCAGTACCAAACTCTACAAAACTTACTCAACCCTGGCAATCTCTTGAAGCTGTTGGCTAAACTAACGATTCCCTCCATAGCATGTTTATGTGGTTCCTCCAGTACCAAACTCTACAAAACTTACTCAACCCTGGCAATCTCTTGAAGCTGTTGGCTAAACTAACGATTCCCTCCATAGCATGTTTATGTGGGTGGTTCCT
>JAHWFP010156039.1:11242-30184 GCA_023313725.1 Lithobius niger
GCTGTTTGCTAAACTAACGATTCCCTCCATAGCATGTTTATGTGGGTAGTTCCTCCAATACCAAACTCTACAAAACTTACCCAACCCTGGCGATCTGTTGATGCTGTTCGCTAACCTAACGATTCCTCCATAGCATGTTTATGTGGGTGGTTCCTCCAGTCCCAAACTCTACGAAACTTACCCAACCCTGGCGATCTCTTGATGCTGTCTGCTAAATTAACGATTCCCTCCATAGCATGTTTATGTGGTGGTTCTACCAGTCCCAAACTCTACAAAACTTACCCAACCCTGGCGATCTCTTGATGCTGTTTGCTAAACTAGCGATTCCCTCCATAGCATGTTTATGCAGGCAGTTCCTCCACCCCCAAAAAACATACCCAGTACCGCTGACCACTTGATGCTCTTAGCCGGACTAATGATTCCCTTGATAGCATGTTTATGTGGGCAGCTCCTCCAGTTCCATACTCTACAATATTTACCAACCCCGGTAACCGAGCATGTTTATGGGCGGTTCCTCCCATCCCGATCTCTCCAAAACATAGCCGGTCCTTAGCAAATGTAGCACGAAATGCGTGAAAAGAAATGAAGAGGATAATCGACTGGTACTTTTATCTGCAAACACTTCCAAGTTCTTGTTAATAAATGTTTTCTCCTTTTCTTTTTCTGTTTCGTAGATGGCAAAAAACATCAACCTTCAGCTGGCTCCCTCAGTGAGGCATCAATCGGCGGCCATGTTGAGCATCATGCGCAGGTAATTCACACACTTATCGATTAAGGGCTAACTGAAAGGGGGCATTGAATAGCACTACACTTTACAACCGTCACTCGTCTAGTTTTTGGTGGGGCCCGTCCAGCAAAGTTAAAAAATATCATGAAAATATCGGATATATTTTACATAACAGATACACATCAAGAATCTGTTATTTTCATGAAATTTACTTTAACAGGTACATACATCCCATAAATTGAGAATATAAAAGAAAAGTAATGTACAAAATGTCACTTGAATGAAATAGTAGATTATTAGGTATCTGCATGACTGGGGCATGTTAAAAATCCTATGGGGGGGATCGGAGGGAAATTGAAGCTTAATGGTGCATTGACAGCGAGGTCATTAGCCTAACCTCAGTCACAGCAACTGCGCCACACATTACAGTGATGTTCACCAAACACCAAATCTAGATCTAATCACAAATCTGTATCTCACGCAAAAATATTAAAAAAATACAGGACAGGAGGACAGAATCATCACCAATGACATTCAAGAGGGATATCCCCCCCCATCTCAAAAGGAAGCAATGAGTAAGGTTGGTGTGACCAATACGCAAACGGGCTATCACCACCTCTTCCCGGCGACTGCGGCTACAAGCTGGGTGTCATTCATGGAAGTGCCTTTAATAGCCTGTAATTTATTGCCGTCGTGTTTGTCGCCAAGGCTTGCCAAGAGCGAACAATATCATACTTGGATCTGGAAAAGCGTACTAGGGAACAAGATACAGATCCGTTGCGAGAGGGCCAGAAAGGGCTCCGTTCATTGCTACATCAGCGTGCTCATTCTCAGCTATCCCGACATGGCCCGGGACCCAGCAGAAAATTACAATTACAATTTTCTGCTGGTCAGGCAAGCTGGACAGCATAGCTTGGATTCGCTGTGTCAAGGGGTGCCAAGTGTTATTGTAGCCAAGGACCAAAAATGATAAAAATGTGTGTCCCGAAGGTGAAGGATCCATGCAACTCCCAGACCGAGTGATGGAGGCTTCGCGAAAAATACAGAAAAGCCTGATGGAAGGCGTTGGGAAACAGTTACTTCCCCATGCACACAAGCACATGAAAGCTGGAAAGGTATACGAGGGAACACAGTACAGACCCCTATCAAGAAAACCAGAAAGGACCCTAATACGCAAAAGAGCTAACACCACCTCTTCCCGGCGACTGTGGCAACAAGCCAGGTGCCATTCGTGGACCGTGTCTTAAATATCCCGCAACTTATTGCCATCTTGTTTGTCCCACAAGGCTTGCCAAGCAGCGAACAATCTCACAAATATATGTGGATAGGAGTCCGAGGGATCAAGGTACAGATTCCTAGCAAGGGGGCCAGAAAGGGCCCCAAATGCAAACAGGCTAATACCACTTCTTCCCGACAACTGCGGCAACAAGCCGGGTGCCATTTGTGAACAGTGCCTTTAATAGCCCGCCACTTGCACTTGGACTTGCGAAAAATAATTCCGAAAATTATTATTGCTATTTTAGTTTTGTTAATGATTTCTATACTTTTTGTTACTTCTTTGCATTTTCCCCTTCACGTCCAATTTGTTGAGGAGCGACATAATCTGTTCTTTTCCTTCATAGCCCTATAGAAAAGAAATTGTAACTTACGGACCATTCATAAAGTATGTCACGTCCGGAGGGGGTCAGCCCAGTGTGACAAAGTGTGACGTCATACTTTTATATTTTTATACATGGCTCAATAAAGAAGAAATAAATAGACGGATGTATAATTTTTATACATCTTTATTATTCGTGTAAGATAATTTTATCACAGCACTCTGACTGTACATAAATGATGTACTACGGAGTCTGCATAGAAATGTAAGGGGGTGTAAAACTGCTTCTGTTTGAACCTATCACCATTCTTGAAATTATTTCAGCTATTTCCCTTTCTCTTCCTTTATTTGTAGCTGGTCATTTTTAACTCATGGCAGAAAAATAATCTATTTTTAAGAGTTCTGTGCAGGCCGAATAAAATTGCAATTCTAGAAAAAAATTGTCGGGGGTGGGGGGAAGGATTCGGCGTGACATACTTTTTTAGGGGGGTATGAGCACGTGTAACAAAATGTGACATGGGAAGGAGGAGGTCAAAATTAGGCCAAAAGAGCGTGACATATTTTATGAACGGTCCCTTATTTGGATTAAAAAACCCTTTCGTTCATATTTTATGGTTTTTAGCTTTGTTGTTTAATGAAGACAAGAAAAATAAAATAAAGAGATCAGATATATATTGGGATCGCCAGACGTGTGTGTATATACAGGTATAGTGTGTATACTGTATGTCTCAGAAGTCCCATACCAGTCAAATGAATCCTTAAGACTTGGATATGGGTTGCTTATAATAGCATGCTCGTATACGAAGTCACGTATGGCGAATCCGATGATGGCATCCATAATGACCTTGGAGGTCGTATTCAAGGTCATCCAATTTGTATCTCCTAACATACGCAAGATAAGGGCATAAAGTAAATTAGAAATTGTGGGGGATCGTGCTACTTGTACAACACAGGAAGCAGAACACAAATCGCATGCAAAACAAGGAAGATATAGACGAAAGAAATTGGGTGGTGCAGAGCAGCCATCCACGGGGCAGCAGGAAATACAGAAATAGCTGAACCATCAACCTAAACTTTGCAGAACAAATGTAGAATTTTGGCCTAGTTTTAGTAA
The DNA here is from genome assembly GCA_023313725.1 of Lithobius niger. Classification (NCBI taxonomy): domain Eukaryota; kingdom Metazoa; phylum Arthropoda; class Chilopoda; order Lithobiomorpha; family Lithobiidae; genus Lithobius; species Lithobius niger. The sequence goes on from JAHWFP010156039.1 coordinate 14,681, forward strand.
TACTGTAACATAAACGCCAATGGCAGATTTAAGGCAAAGGGACTGGATGAGCAAGCCCTGAAAGGCTTTTTTTTTTCAATTCCTATTTTTTTTTGCTTCATATCCGTTTAACCACCAGTCGGCTTTTCCATGCTAAAGTATACAATATACTCCTTTCCCTGTATTTACGAAATTACATGCACGAGTTTCCGTGCGTTTACCTGTCTGCATTTACCAGAATTTAAACAATAGTTCATTTTAGTCGAATTCGGGACTCGGACTTTTGAAGTCATGGTATTAAGTTAGTATGAGGGGGGAGGGGGATGGATTATGTTGACATATCCGTTTCATATTACCCGGACTCCTCACTTACACAGACACTGTATGCCCTGTTTTCCCACGCAGTGTGTGCTAATGGAATGTGTCTTGACATCGACCTAATGGCGCGTCGGTTGTATGCTTTTATCAGGGTAGGATTTATCAAGTGCGGGGGAAGAGGACCTTCTACCTAGAAGGACCTTATCAGTAAAAGAAAAACTCAAAATGGTTTAAATGATCTCCTCTGGCGCTATATCTGGGGAGCTCTGAGGTGAAAATGATGAATATGTAGGTTAAGAGCGGGAGGTAAACAGCAAAATAAATATCCATTCCATTTTCCGGGACAAAACGGGACCTTTCAGGGTTTGCCCAACCGGTCCTTTTGCCTTAAGTCCGTCTCTGGTGTTTAATTTACAGTATTACCAAAACCAGGTAAGAATGCTACCTTTGTTGATGGTTCATCTATTTCTGTATTTCATGCTGCCCCGTGGATAGCTTCTCAGCACTATCCACATTCTTTCGCTAATGTCTTCATTGTTTTGCATGCGATTTCTGTTCTGCTTCCTGTGTTGTACCTATAGCACGATCCCCCACAACTTTCTAATTTACTTTATGCCCCTATCTTGCGTAGGTTAGGATATACAAATTGGATGACCTTGATACGACATCCTAGGTCATTTTGGACAGCATCATCGAATTCGCCATAGGTGACTTCCTATCCGAACATGCTATTATCAGGAGCCCATATCCAAGTCTTAAGGATTTATTTGACTGGTACGGGACTTATGAGACATACTGTATTTATTACGAACCATGATGCATTGAGTAAAATCACTGTTCGTACGACAACTAATTGAATTTTCCCTTATGATATGTTGTTGCTGGTTATCCTATGTCATGGTATATAAAAGCTGATCCATGTCCCGAATCGATCCAAAGTGAGTAAATTGCTGGCAGTAAGGCACCTAATGGAATCCTCCCTTGTGACAAGTTTGCTACCGGTTTCCCTTTGCCAAAGGGAGGATGATGATATTGTGGGATTTCCAGGATTCCATTATTTGCCTTACATGTATCAGGCGATCCATGTGATGTACTATATCAAAACATAGGAAACCAGCAACACTAGTTGCAAACGACTATTCTGTTAGTTCCTTAACTACCAGTGACTTCCAGCAACATGTTGCAAGGAACTACTCCATTAGTAGTTCAACTCCTTTTGTAGCCGATCAACCCTTATTGATCGGCTACAAAAGGTACAAAATAAAATTTTAAAGGTTCTTTTCAGAAAACATAACCACTACAAATCTACTAAAGAATTATACAAGGAACACAGAATTTTAAATGTAACTAAATTGAGGAACTATATTATTATACATAAAAATTACTTTTGCAACGATTTAAAAATTAAAGATGAATTTAAAATGGGTTTCCTTCGCGATAAAACATTAAGGTTCCATATTCCACTAATTAAAAATAATTATGGCTCAAAAACTAAAGATCATTATATTCCAACAATTTTCAATTTAATTCCATCAAAATTACTAAATTTAACTCAGTACACTTCAATCAAACACAAAATAAAAGAATGGCTAATTAACAACTAAGGTATAGTTTTATTTTTTAATTATTGTGTTTTTTTTTTTTTTCTGTGTCTGTGATTATTATTATTTTTATATTTTTTACCATACTGTGTGATTTAATTTTGTTGTATAGATTTTTCTTTATCTTGATTGCGAAATGGTCTAAATGTGTAGCCAAACAAGGACTTTTATAGACCTTCGGCAACACTCTTTGAATAAAGATTATTATTATTAATTAAAAAAAAAAAAAGTTGCTTACTACCAGCCACGTATTGCAGCACGGGTTGTGATATGAATCAAGCGATATATACCATGACATAGGGGAACCAGCAACAACATGTCAGCAACAACATGTCCATCAATTGCTTAACTACCAGCAATTTTACTCATGGCAGCACCGGGGGGGGGGGGCAGTGTAAATTGAGGCTTAACGGAGCATCGACAATAAGATCATTAGCGCCAACCTAAGTCATACTGCAGTGGTCCGAGTTTCCACTGTGCCACACATTACAGAAATGTAAAACAAACTTCAAATCTAGATATTATCATTCATACATGTGCACCTCCAGCGAAAATTTAATCCCGAACAGGACAGACGTATCGCCCAATTGACGTGCTATGTCTCGTGGAAGATGGAAACGGCGGTGAACACCATCAAGATGGTGACAATTAAAAAGCACCTGGCGGACCGTAAGTGGCCGTCGACATCGAAGACATTCAGGGTGAATAACCCCCCCCCCCCCCCCCAAAAAAAAAGAAGCCATGGTGTGACCGATACGCAAACGAGCTACCACCACCTCTTTCCAGCGACTGCGGTAACAAGCCGAGCACCATTCCTAGACTGTGCTAATAGCCCGCAACTTACTGCCGACCTGTTTGTCCCAGAATGATTGCCAAGCAGCGAGCAATCTCAGACGTAGAGCTAGAAAAGTGTCCGCTGGAACAAGGCACAGATCGCTATCGAAGGGACCAGAAATTGGTCGCTTTAGCTGCAGCATCAGCTCATTCCCAGCTATCCCTACATGGCCTAGGGTCCAGCAGAAAACCACAGTGACGGTAGCATGGTTCGGTATGTATTACAGTGCTTGATTTATCCCTTGATACGTATTAGCAAGAATTTATAGGGTTTGGGAGGAGAATTTGTGACGAGACCCATACTGAAACGTCTTAGATACGTTCACATTAGTTCAGTCTTAGTTTATAGAGGGCGCCACGTGTTTTATGTGGGAATCTCTACTCAGTTTTTAGCCTAAAATTAAACTAAACGAAACGAAACTAGCTTATATTTAATTATTATTTAGCCTAGCTTAGTTGTATTTTAGTTTACTTTGCATCATTGGGCTGAAAAATGAGCAAAAATTACCAGATAGAACACGTGGCGCCCTCTGAAAACTCGGACTGAACTAATGGGGACGAATCTAACGTGTTTCAATAGAGACTTTTTAGAGTTACAAATTCTCCTCCCAAACCTTATAAATTCTTGGTATTAGGGTGGAACAAAAATCCTTTTTACAAATTTCAAATCGTAATAGAACAGCACAGAAAAGTTATTTTTCGACATCCTAATAACTGTATCAAAAGGAGAAACATCTTCAAAATTTTTTATTTGAGGTCTGGGCCTAGAGTTTAACATTACAAGTTTAACAATAGGCCAAATTAATACTTCCGAGAAAATGCCTTTTGACTAGTTTAAAATACAGCTTTTACATCATCCATTATGTAATCTCAGAGACCATTAAAGGAACCGAAAATCAAAAGTAACTTTTTTCTTTCAGAAAACAATACGACTTATCGACCGCAAAAATAAGGGAAAATAAACTATATATTACTAGAGGAAGCCCGTGCTATGCACGGGGCCGGTCACATTTCCCGGGACACATTCTCGGGACATTTTCCCGACGACTTGTCAGATTGATCGACCACTCATGCCTGGCTCCTTTTTGGCTGCAGGTAGAGTGGGAGAGTGCATTTTCAATGCGGGCGCGAGGAGGGGAGAAGTGGTTTTCCTTTAGGCTTTTCTTTAGGCTTTCCTTTTAGCCGGCCTCCGATATTATTATACAGATGCTTAACATTGCTTTAAGCTACTGAAGCAGCTATTTTGCTACGCAAAGATACATTTTTCTAGGAATAACCGTTTAACTTTTAACTACGTCCCGCAATATATATTCAATTCCAACCTTGACCGAGGGTACATGGAGGTTTCTTATGTCGCTTTACATTAGGTCGACTTAATGTTCAAGTTGCTTTATCTCAAACCACCTTGTTATGTCGTCATAAGGTGTTGAAACGCTTTAACAATCTACGTGTACCCACCTGTAACCGATTTTCTTCGTCGCTCTAAGGACTGCTTTCGTTTGATTGGTTGACACGAGTGAGCGTAAACGTCACGAAGTTAGGTCGGAACTTGTCATTTCCTTAAAACGAAGTCGAAAGCCGAGCTAGCTGAACGGTTACATGGAAATACAGAGGGGTTTGATTGATGGGGGAAAGATAAACGAACTGCTGTATCGACTTAGCAGGAACTATACCTTGCACCCGTTGGTGCTTTAACTTACACCAACTTGAATGTCCCTGTAAGCACCTCTCTCTTACGTAAGGCAAAACGACCTAAGAAACAGCGAAGTAAGGCAAGCGACGTTCGGAACCGCCCTGTACCCTCGGTCCATTATAGGTGCCTAGCATTCCAATATTTTTATTCGAGTCTTTACAATATTTTTGCGATATTGCAATGACATATATTGCTCTTTTAAACTATCAACTTGTCTTTAAAGCATGTCGTTCAAATTTTCAACATGTCGTTTGTGAGGAATTTTTCCCTTGTGGCATGATATTGCTGGTTTGCCTATTTCGCTATGAGGATTCCCTAATTATAGACCCTGCTCTTTAGCGCTCGTTTGCAACGTGTGTCACGAGCCAGAAAGCTCTCGGGACGCATCCAAATTTCTCAACTGCCTAGTTGGGGTAGACCTCCAACGCAACCCCCATTTACTAAATGGTTCTTTCTAACATGTTCAATGAATAAAGGAGCATGTTAGACCCTTTTGCAAGAAACTTTGTTAACCATCCCTTTATGGACGTAACATCTGGGGGTTCCCTCCCACACGTTTACCGGAAACGTCTTTGTACTGTGATTGGCCAATTGGTTTCGACTAGCCACACAACAAATTATGCATTCTCAATGGGAGACGCCATTTTCTTTGTGACGTTATGCTGGAGCGCTGTTGATGGCGATCATACGACAATGGCGCTACCACAAAATAACTAGGAGAGTTTTCCTGCCTTTTAGTGCAAACCGCATGTGAATTTGTCATTTAAAAAAAAAGGAGGTTGTGATTTTTGTAATCAGGGATTTATTTTGTGGACACCCTGTATAGTCTAAACAATTGTTTTTTTTTTTTAAAGCAACGAACACTCGATGAATGATGGACTTATATTATACGATCACGAGCACCATCAATCATATGCACCACGATGGAAGGGTGCATGATTGAATCAGTGGTCTTCTCCCTTGAACTGAAAGACGTGGCACACTTTCTTTCACATGTCGTTTTACGTGTCTCGTTCTTTAGTTGTTCCGTAATTTGTCGTTAATTTCTCTGAACAATGATTAGACAGGGAATTATTTTTTCGACACCCTATCTAGAGCAGTGACACGACGTAGTATTATTGTATATTACTCTATACTGCAGCCTTAATGGGTTAGCTGCAAGGGGCACTTTAGAGAGAAACAGAAGGGCGTCATACTGAAGCCGATGCTGTGAACAGTGATTTCTTAGACCTAAAACGCGCGATTTTTGTTTTTGGAGAAAACAACGTTATTTTAATCCTAAGAAATTCGCTCTTCCGTTGTTTTACCCTCCATTTTTATGTAGTGCACCTTGTAGTTATGCCCTCCAAAACCCATAATGGTGCCAATCTGGTGCCAATATGGCGGATAATGTCACTGCTCCATACTTTAAACAATTTTTTATTAAAGCCATGAACACTTGGTGGAATCATGGACTTATACGTATACAATCACATGCACCATCCATCATATATATCATATACACCAAGATGGAACGGCGCAGGGGTTGAATCAGTGGTCTTCACCAGTTAACTGAAAGTCGTGACACACTTCTTACAATGTATATGTTGTTTCACGTGTTAAGTGTTTTAGTTGTTCCATAATTTCTCGATAATATATCTGAAAAATGATTAGGCGTACGAACGATATATGATCAATTTTGTCATGTAAGAGTCAAAATCCACGACATCCCTTCTCCAATTTTAACTTAAACCACAAAATTAATAATGTATACAAATACATACAAATGTAAAACTTTTCATGAATCGGGTAATGCTTACAGGTATTGACAAAAACCTAATTTTTCACTTATTTGTTGTCGTATTCTTTTAACATTTTTTCATTGTTTGACTTCTGAGACTTCTACCTTTTTTTGGTGTTGGGTGTTTGGTGTTTTTTTTTTTCTGTATTGTGTAATAAATAACTCTCTACTTTCGTAGTGTTCATAACGTTACTAGTGAAAAACTCGGGAGTAAAAAGTTATTGTGTGCGCGGTGTATCTTGAGTCCTGCAAGTATTTTGTGATCGGCTACGTCTTCCTGGAGGGGGCGGCTTTAATCGATGGCCGCCATTGTTTTTGTAACCATCTTGGATATCAACAAGGCACTCTGCTACTGAAAACGTACAATCGATTTTTCTGTGTTCGTTCTGCGGAAAACTCAAGATAGGCCTCGGACACTTTAGAAACGCAATGTTAGAACAGTTCAGTGATAAAAAAAAATACTGAATAAAAGAAAAATGGAAACGGAAACTACTAACGGGATGTACTTTCTCATGTCTAAGCCAGTGAAATGGAAAAAATAGTTTGTAATAGTCAACATCCTCAACGTATGAATATATTGAATTTCGCTGGGCATATCACAACGTGAGGAATTTGGCATCTCGAAAAATCTTGTTTTGAAACAGTTTTTCAATAAACACAGGTAAACTTTATAGTTACTGTAACAAAAGTTTAAGTTAAAAACTAACTTTAACTTCACCATCTAACAATGTAATACCCCTTGTGCTACATATGTACGTCTGAAACACGGGGAACGATTAGTTCTGAAGGGGGGGGGGAGTAATGTGAGCCTTCCAAACAAATATAACTCTTCAAAATCCTAACCCCAAACCTAACCTTAATCCCAAATTTTCCTGTGTGTCGAAAAAATTGTTTATTTTTAGTACTTGAAATGTAACTGGGCTTGTCTTCGAATTCAGTATTTAATGATGCGATGAAGATCTTAGCAATTTTAGGGCTTGTGAGACCTCTATACAAGTTATCTCGAGAATTCGCCTTGTCCCGTTTGCGTGTTGGTCATACCAACCTTACTCGTTGCTTCCTTTTGAGGGGGTTATCCCTCCTGCATGTTATTGGTGTCAACGGCCACTTCCGGTCCGTCACTTGCTGGTTGATCGTCACCATCTTGATGGTGTTCGTCGCAATTTCCATCTTCCATGAAACTTAGCGCGTCAGTTGGGCAATAAGTCTGTCCTCCTGTCCGGAATCTTTCAAAATTTTGCAGGAGGTACAGATGCTTTATGAGATCTAGATTTGGAGGGGTTTGTTTAACATTTTATCTGTAACGTGTGGCGCATTGGCCACCCGTACCATTGCACTGTGACTGAGGTTGGCGCTAATGACCTACGCCATTAAACCTCAATCCCCCCCTTCCCCTACCGCACCAAACCCGTGTTTGTTAATCTTAAATGTATATTTTTTTTTGTATTTTTTGGAGGGGGTTGGGGAGATGCAACCTCGCAGAAGCAATCAAATTTGCTTAGCAACATTGTAATATAACGTGTTAATGTACCTGAGGCAAAGCATGAGCAAAAACGAGATCCTTCGTGGGGAAAAAAAAAAACCGAGACTGCAAGAATTTGCCGAGTCGGTAATTATATAGAACAGCGCCTTTTCAAGCTATCGACATAATTCAACTACCTTTCGATTCCTTTCGTCGTTGCGGTTTAGAAAATCATAACGAAAACTTGCGCAAACGCTTTTTTCTTTTATAAAATAAGTTTTAAAACACGTTAAAACGCTATTGACAACAGTGGTTAGGCCACCATAACGCGCGACGATGGGAGCGCAACAAGAAAACTTGATTTCGACCAGAACATTAGTAAACGGAAATTATATCCTTCCCGGGACAATTTTTTTTCCAGTATGAAATGCCGTCCGCAGGGGCGCGCTTCGCGCGCACTACTATATACATCGAGAATTTGTCTAATCAGAAATAGTATGACGCAAGCATTTGTGACACAAGGAACTTGGTTGTTTCACTTGGTTGGTTGTGACACTTGGTTGTTTCACAAATGCTTGCGTCATACTATTTCTGATTACACAAATTCTCGATGTATATAATAGTGCGCGCGAAGCGCGCCTTTGCGGACGATGTTTCACACTGTAAAGAAATATTGATATAGAAATAGAACGATAGTTCGCATCCATCACAAATCACCGCTTTAGCCATGCCGACGCAAATGAATAAGATAATTTCCGTTTACTAATGTTCTGGTCGAAATCAGGTTTTCTTGTTGCGCTCCCATCGTAGCGCGTTATGGCGGCCTAACCACGGTTGTCAATAGCGTTTTAACGTGTTTTAAAACTTATTTTATAAAAGAAAAAAGCGTTTGCGCAAGTTTTCGTTATGATTTTCTAAACCGCAACGACGAAAGGAATCGACAGGTAGTTGATTATGTCGATAACTTGAAAAGGCGTTATTCTATATAATTACCGCCGAGTCTTGGGTGAGAATTGTGCTCCCTTTTGGCCCCCACCCTGCAGTGGGGTGTGTCACTGTTAACGAAAGACCCACTGTCAGCAATCACCGAACTGTATTTTTTATTTTTTGTCTAACATTTTGTCTCTTCTGTCAGGTACAAATGGCGCAAGTTTGGTATTGTCACTAGCCAAATAGCTGGACATAACGACTTTCTCGTCGCCTTACGAGATCTCGTCACAGAAAGTCTAGAAACGGATTTCAGGTTAGTTTATCTCCTTACTTTTCTTTGCACTTCAGCACTCATACAAAGAACATTCCTTCTCTACCGGCAAACATCGAGAGAAATAATACACTTTAAACTAACACAGTGCTGATGATAGGTATTAATTTTTTAAACCCTTTCATGAGTGAGTTGACTTTCTTTTCTTTTAAGTCCCATTTGGGCCTGTTATGGGATTCGAACTTGCCGACATTCACGTAGTTAGAAGACGAGAACGTTGACCACTGGGCAGTGCTTGTTCGCTTTACTTAAAGTCTTTTTTTCATGCAGGTATTTTTTGCTCTATAGAACTATTACCAACGTCTCCACGCCAAACGGAATCGAGTTACTGCGTAAAATTTAACATACGACCGCAACGAGATCTGATACAGTGTGTTTTGTGGTTTTAGGTCTTGTGGTGTTGGGGCTGTGTGTGTGTGTGCGTGGTTAGCGTCTCTGAATATGTCAACATTGAGCAACAAAGATAAGCATAAATTGTTATTTCGTAGAACGCATGTATGAAACAACAACAACAACTGGATGAGATAGGATTGTCACGGTTCATTGTTGCAGGCGTACACAGTTGTTTCGTTATTGGAAAATTATCGTCTGTGTGTCTCATTTGATGTGGATCTTAAGCAATCATCTTAAGCAATCATCTACCTATCCAATCAGTCGTACTGCACAAATACAGAAGCAAGCGATGCAGGTTAAAGAAACATTGAGAAAACTGCTTACTTTGTCAATTCAATATTTTAGCTTTAAATAACCATGCAATTAGTTTTCGTGTTGGTACAGTATATGCTGATAAGATGCAATTTCTCTTCTACAATTTTTACCTAAAAGGTTTTTTTTCCATTATCAACTTATTTTTCACCGTTTTCAATAATAATATAATAAAATCATATTTACCACATTAAGTGGAAGTAGTACAGAAGCGTTTGTGAACCAATAACACAGTTCCTGGCTAAACTGAAGAAATTATTAAAAATGAAAATGGCTTAGAGAATGGACATAAGTGGTCTTTTAAGAAATTGACTTAAACTTTCCTTTTGTAACTTTGTGCGAAACCCCACAAGGCCACAACCGAAGTTGCATTAACTGTTTCACTGCTAAAGGCGTTCCAAATTAGCACGACCCGGACAGAAAAAAAATACCGGCGAAGTCACGATTAGAAGGCTGGGCCACAAGTTTCCATGAATGGCTCCTGGTATTAGTTAAATTCGGAGAAAGGTTAAAAAATGGCAGATTGACCGAAACATGACCATGGAGAATTTTGTACTAGGTCAGAACAAGGTCAAAATTAATTCGGCGTAGCTCCACCGTGAAGACGATGTGTACTGACAGTACACATCAATGTCTACCTTCTCAGCCTCCACATGAACTGTGTACTGAGAGTACACAATTTGTCTGCAATCAGTACACAAGCTGTGACGAGAATGTGTACTGTCGCTGCACAAACTGTTTACTGCCAGTACACAACTCGTGTGGAAGCTGAGAAGGTACACATTCATGTGTACAGTCAGTACACATCGTCTTCAGTGTCCAGTAGCTCAAAGCCAAGCCTATCCAGGGCGGTCCCTATATCCCCATATAATACGTATGCAAAGTGACGTATCAAGTACTTTTGGTGAGGGGGGGGGGATCGGGTACTTCGGATTCTTTCTCGGTACTCATTTAGGCCCTTCTAGTCTTCTGTACAGTCGTCGGCTGCGAAGACTATTGCAACGACTTTGTCCGTCGGGTCCGTCGCTTTTTTCAACTTCGCAACGGTACCAGATATTGACGACCATTGTTTACAACGTTATAGATCCAGTGTGAGAAGTTAGTTAAATAACATGGCAAATTAAAACATCGTTCCTTATAGCTAATAGAATTCTTCGACGTAACTAAATTAAATAATAACATTTGATCGTCGAATTAAAATACTAAGGTAAAACTCAATAAAAACAAATGGATTTTAGCTTCGTTTAAAATAGTCTCGTTGCATTGTTGCATGAATGAATAGGCTTAGCGTCGAACCAAATTCTCCATTAGGCCTATATCTGCTACTTACGAAATTCAAACTGCAATTTTAAAATTAGGCCAAAAATGAAAATTAGGCCTAAAATCTTGTTACCATGCCAACGGCAAGTTGCTGCGAGTCGCTGTTGGCTTCATCAACAGCGTCTCTCTCGTCACTTCCCTACTACCACTGATCAATATAGGCTACGTTGACCGTTACGTTGTAACACTGTAATTGTGTGCCTGTAGGCGCACCGTGTTGCAAAAATGAATAGGGTTACTATACAATCCATTTCTCCGTTAGCTGCTACTTACGAAATTAAAACTGCTTGTTAAAATTAGGCCTAAAAGCTCACAATTATACACCTAAAATGTAAAATAAGCCTAAAAGCTAACACATTTTTAACCGACAATTGTGATGACTACTGCTTTTAGATTAGTGTAATACATATAGCTGTTGTAGTGCATGATAGAGGTGTGTACCTCAACATTGGAAGTAGAGGAAATGTACAGAAGACTGGTGAAACTAGGCAGTCGCTGTAGCCGCTTGTGGTTTTTTTTTTTGGAAGACTTAAGCTGAAACGTGGCTAAGCCCGGCGCGTAACTTCTGCTGTTTTCATTAGGGTAATGCCACTATTTAGATATAACGCGTCGTCGGATCTTTCTCACATTTAATAGGGGGGTGTATTTTGACCTAGGGAATTCGTTTTTCGGGTTTCGGACATTAAGCCTATTTTTAGGCCTATTTCAATTCTACTAGTCAGTACACAGTTTTCGCTCATGTTCAATCCATTAAGGACCAGTTATTTTTTTACTGGTTTTCAGCTATAGTCTACCTAATAAAAGCGAATAAACGAAACTGGATGAGGAGGAGTTGAAAGAGGAAGGAGGAAGCCATGTGACGGGTATTGTTGCCGTACAGCGATACTCAGAACTCCGATGGCACAAGTTGAACAGATGAAGTTAACTCCAGCGTTGAGATGCGCAAAATTGTTGAAGTATATAAGCGTATACATCTTAGACGTTTCTTCCTCCTCCCTGATACTTTTTAGCTGGCAAGTCTAATTTTACAACTAATGCAGGTGGTTGGCGCTGGTGCACTTTACATTTGATTGATCGCAGTTTGGGCCGGAAACTTAGTGTTAGGGCGCGTTTGTGCAACGAGACCTTCTCGCTCGCCGAATGCTATTTGCCAGTCAACCGTTATTTATTTACGATTAGTTTCCCTTTTCTACTAAATGAATGCGGTAATAGGTAACAAAATAAATTTAATATAAATAACAACACGGATAAAGAACAAAGTACAACAGTAATTTTAAACATTGCTACAGCATTATGGTCATTTCACGCTTACGTCCAAAATTTGCTGTGCTTTCTCAAAGGACAGCTTCTAGCGGTGATCAAACGTCGGTAGAATAAATAGCTTCTCGCAGCGAGAAATCATAATCCAACATGGCGTCCATTTCGGTGTTATCGAATCGAAGACAAACAAAAATCGAATGTCGGCAATTAGAAATCAGTCCGTCGCCTTGCACAGCAGTAAAAATTGTTTTCTTGTTGTCATAAATCGACGCTGTCATGTAGCACGCATCGTATGTCGTGTCACGAGGCACGAGGAGAAGATTTGCGTCCGTGTTGTTGCTATGGTTACCAACTCAAAAGCCGCATTCTCAAGGCGAGAAGCAGACAGCTGATTTAGTATCAACCAAGTAATAGCTAGTGAGCGAGAAAATTGTCCTTAGGCCCAAGTCAAACGCAATGTATACAAGTGATAATGTTGAGGACTTGCTGAGCTGTAAGAACTTGAAGATGTGCGTTTGTTGGTTATGAAAATCTAGCCAAGTGAGGGAAAAAAAATACGTTTGTAACATCCGAGTGTTAGGCATTGATACTTAAGATAGTTAAGATATGTAAGATTTAGCTACGCAATACAACTCCTAAACACCGTAAAGGAATGAGGCGTAAAGTCGTATCACAGTTTATGCAGCATTTCGAGTGTGGGGTCCGAAAAGCCTGTAAATCATAACCATCGTATGATTACGGGTGTAAATCATTGGTAAATCAATACATCAGTAAATTACTGTATATCACTACATCAGAATCAAATCAGTAACTCAAAAGTAAGCCAGTAAATCAAGTGCACGTAATTACATCAGGCAAAAGTCTGTAAATCAATCATAAATCCATAAATCAGCTTAAATTAGAAAATTAAAATCACTCAGTAAATCACTATAAATCAAAGATAAATCAATAAATCAAGAACACTAGTCAAGCGTTTGTCCGACTTCTCGATTTCGAGTTGTCCTATCCTTCTTTGGGGGGGGGGGGGGAGGTGAATTCGGGAATAGGAACGATTATGGCTGTTGGGAGTTGTCTGGGGGGGGGGGGGGATTTTGGAGGGATGGCCCGGGTTCGGAAGAAGGGGGATCAAGTTAAACAAGTTAAACACAATGACGGTTTATAATCTACTCCAATACTCAACGCAACTCTTAGAGGTTTTTCCCCAATAATAACATGACATTTATTAAAATTAAAATACTCCTAGGGCACATGATTGCTCAAGAGCTAGAACGGGCGTTAAAGGTTTAATAATCAAGCAAGGTTTAATAGGGCAGTTTAGGTATAAGGCATGGGTTCTTCTACGGAACTATAGCTGTTTTCAGAAGGACGAACTTCGACGGAATTCAAAACGTTGCACACCCTGGATTCCTTCCTAACAACGGGAAGAAACGAGCAAAGATTAGACTCTCGACGCACTATGCCTTAATCAATCAACCTAGGCACCTTTACTCCTCTTCTTAGGTTAAACTGCGCCACACTATTTTATGGTTCTACACGTACAAGTTTACGCATTTTGCGTCATTCCTCTCAGGCATGGAATCGATAATTAACCCTACTTCATGACGAAGCCCCAAATCGCTAAAAGGCTATAGGCACGGATAACACATAAAGCAAGTTCGTATTACCTTTAACAGGCTGACTACGTCTGGCTCGAAGTCTTCGGGAACTGGCGTAGGAAGATTAGGCTTCCAGAAGCGACTGAGAAGAAGGATGGCAAACTTTTTATCGGGACCAAACGCCATACGAGATCTTCGCACACCCGGCCATGTTGCTTTCTTCACACACCTTGGGATGACGTCAAAAGTGAACGTTACGAAGCCTTAATCATAGTCCGCAAAATTACGCTGATGCGTGCAGTGAAGCCAAGTCCAACCCCATGGCGGCCTGGAGGTAGTAACGGGACCCAACGAGTCGGCCCAACGCCTACGTGTCAAGAGCTCCCGAAGGAAGATGGCGGTCGTTTTTATACTCAAGGAGAGATGTGCATAAAAGATAAAAGATTAGATCATTAGAGTAAATAATATAGATCTATTAAAGTTTTTAAGAATTAGATTATTAAAATATTCAAAGTCGAAGACCGTAATTAGGGCAAACATTCAACAAATAAAATATAAGAACAATTACTAATAAATTACATGATGACGTACATGATGACGAGGTCAAACGCAAGACGTACATGCAGCAATCGCACCACGAAACCCGGCATTTCTCCTAACTGCTGCAAATCAACCGCAGGTGTGAGCCTAAGAGCAAAACAATGGCGGCAAGGCCATAGTGAAGCACGACAGAAGCCCCCCTCAATTAACCAGAAAGTGTCCCCACTTTCCGCATCGAAAACCAAGAGGAAGGGCCTTAATAAGTCGTATTGGAAAAAAAACATTTTGTAAGTCGTTCAACACTCAAGTTAACCTTAAAGAGAAAATTAAAGATCAATACTTTCAGCCTAAAGCTGTAGCAAAATTTCATCTTGATTAGTCTTCTCCAAATTTAGTCACAAGATACACATTCATACATTGTTAAAAAAAACTTTACCTTTTAGCTCTTTCTATATCTTTTTTTTTGTTTGGGAATAACATACAATTCTACCAGACAAGAAAATTTCACCTTAATATCAGCACCAAATATAGTCGTGACTACCACCACACATTTTTACTGATAAACTTCAGTATTCAAAAAGGCGTAAAAAAAAAATCTTCGTAAGCAGAAAATCCAACAGTAAGGACCCAAAACTTACAATTAAACTAATGCAGAGAAAAAAACCGAGTGTTTTTTTTTTTTTTTTTTTTTTTTGAAAAAGAGCCGTTACTAAAACTGGCCACAAGCTCGGAAGTGCATCAAGGGAAACCAAAGTGTACACCGGCAAACCCTTTTACCCAGCACTCCAAAAATAAAGTTAGATTCCTGCCTGGCAACAACCACTTAATGATGTGTAAATCACAAGAATGAAGACTTAACGATATTAATGAAAATTACCAAAATATTGATCCAACATCTCTTACAAGGTTAACACCCTAGATGTACATACTGAGTAACTGGTTAATTAGGAGGAGAAAATAAATCGAAAAACAAGGAGATAAAAAAAAACCAATTTTTCCAAAAAATTCTTCTCTGAAAACTGTCCATTAGAAAAGTGCCCTGCAAAAAACTTCTCCTTTACACGACCAGGGAGATCGGGTTTCAATTGCTTATGAACCAGGCAAACCCTCACTCGTACGAACACAATCATCCGGGGGGGGGGGGGGGGGGGGGGGG
>JAHWFP010156040.1:0-49883 GCA_023313725.1 Lithobius niger
AAAGAGTCTACCACTATTAGGGACCAAGCCACGCCCGCTTTACTAGGGGCTGGTATCATCGTTACCGTTCAATTTTTCACTCACTTTCAACTTTAAACTGCTCTTGTGGCATTTATAATTTAGATGAATGACTCCAATTAGGTTATTCGAAGGGTGGAAATGTCTTCTTTGAATCAAGGGCAATGAAAGAGTCTACCACTATTAGGGACCGAACCACGCCCTTTTTACTACGGGCTGGTATCACAGTTACCGTTCAATTTTTCGCTCACTTTCATTTTTAAACTGCTCTAGTGGCGTTTATAATATAGATGAATAACTCCAATTAGGTTTATTCGAATGGTGGGAATGTCTTCTTTTAATCAAGGATAATTAAAAGGGCCTACCATTATTAAGGACCGAGCCATGCCCGTTTTACTAGGTGCTGGTATCACAGTTACCGTTCAATTTTTTGCTCATTTTCAA
The DNA here is from genome assembly GCA_023313725.1 of Lithobius niger. Classification (NCBI taxonomy): domain Eukaryota; kingdom Metazoa; phylum Arthropoda; class Chilopoda; order Lithobiomorpha; family Lithobiidae; genus Lithobius; species Lithobius niger. The sequence goes on from JAHWFP010156040.1 coordinate 463, forward strand.
CCTTTGAACGGTATTAAACACAGCAAGCCAAAGGCTCAAAAAGAGTTAAATAAATACAGATGGAAACCTATTTACGTTACCTTTTGGACTTATATGTCAGATTGTCTGAGTGGGGAATCGAACCCGCGACTTTTGAAACTAAAGGCCGAGGTCCTAGTGCTGAGTCATGCTGACACGGCCAAAACGAAATGCTGCCTATGGACGTTGCCTTTTGGCCTTGTCCGTTTGGTTCAGCGGTAGGACTTCGGCCTTTGGTTTCAATGGTCGTGGGTTCGATTTTCCGCTCAGGCATTCTTGACATATAAATCCAAAAGGCAACGTAAATGCAAACCTATTTTTGAAAACCTACTTACTTTGCCTTTAGGACTTAGGCTATACGTCACTCTTCCTGAGCAGGGGAATCGAACCCACGATCTTTGAAACCAAAGGCCGAGGTCCTACCACTGAGCCATACTGACACGGCCAAACGGAAACGCTGCCTATGGACGTTGCCTTTTGGCCTTGTCAGTATGGCTCAGCGGTTGGACTTCGGCCTTTGGTTTCAAAGGTCGTGGGTTCGATTTCCCGCCTAGTCATTCGTGACATATAAATCCAAAAGGCAACGTAAATGCAAACCTATTTATGCAAACCTATTTACGTTGCCTTTAGGACTTACACGTCACTCTGCCTGAGCGGGGGAGATCGAACCCACGATCTTTGAAACCAAAGACCGAGGTCCTACCGCTGACCCATACTGACACAGCCAAAAGGAAACGTCCATAGGCAGCGTTTCCTTTTGGCTGTGTCAGTACGGCTAAGCGGTGGGACTTCGTCCTCTGGTTTCAAAGATTGTGGGTTTGATCCCCCTGCTCAGGCAGAGTGATGTGTAAGTCCTAAAGGCAACGTAAATCGGTTTGCATCTGTCTTTATTTTGAACGGTAACTGTGATACCAGCCCCTAGTAAAACAGGCGTGGTTCGGTCCCTAATAGTGGCAGACCCTTTTCATTGCCCTTGATTCAAATAAGAGAGTCCCACCTTTCGAATAAACGACAAAACAGCAACTGAAAATTTAAATTGTATTCACAAATTCAGACATCTATAAGCATTAAATTAGCAAAAATGGCCGAAAATAGCCCAACATGACCGTTTTTCTCAATAACCGTGATATATGGTAAAAGGTATGAAACTTGCATTGTAGACTACATTATTGTAAACAACTTATATCCTAACCGTTTTTGTGCAACACTAAAGGTACTTGCGTAATAGGCCAAAAAGACTAAAACTAACATTGGCTGGCACCCTTTGGAATCTTAAAGTGCACATCCTTTTTAGTAGGTTCCAGAAAAGAACTGCCCTCAAAATGAAAGGTATATTAATATTCACTTCGTATTTCCATGTATCTATTAAATGCATTTTGTAACTATAACATGCAAATTAACCCTATTTTTTCCGGGAAAACGGTAGCAGATAGGGTGGATAACAATTTTTTTTTAGAATTCAGCATGCTCTTTCCAGTCAGGAACAACCATAAAACCTTTTGTTGCTATTTGTGGTCGGTTAACCCCCTTTTTTTTAGCCTGTGTTTACATGCCTATAACAGTCGTAGACCCACCCTGTCAACTACCCTTGTTGCAAAGAAGAAATTCTAACCTTTCGAATGAATCTAATTGGAGTCATCTACCTAAATTAGACACTTCACAATAGCAGTTTAACGTTGAAAATGAGCGAAAAATCCAACGGTGACTGTGATACCTGCCACTAGTAAAACAGGCTTAGCTCGGTTTCTAACAGTTGTAGACCCTTTCAACGACCCTTGTTGCAAAGAAGACACTCTCACCTTTCGAATGAGTCTAATTGGAGCCATCCACCTGAATTAGAGACGACACAGCAGCAGTTAAAATTTATAAATTGACATTGAGACGTCTGTTAGCATTAAATTAGCCCGAAAATGGCCTAAAGTCCATTTTTCTCGAAAACCATAAGCGATATGAAAAAAATGTATGGGAATGGCGTTGTAGTTTACATTATTGCAAACAACTTTTATCTCAACCATTTTTGGGTATCACTAATAGTTCTTGCATAATCGGCCAAATGGCTCAAAATTTGGCGCCATTTTGGCCGCTATCTTGAATTACGGATTTTCGGTCCAGTTTTCGAGCTGGCAACAGGCATTTTCGAACTCAGGGGGATCGAAATACCTTAAAACACCTGATTCAAAATTGTTATACGAAATGCTGCTTGCATGCTTAAAAACGCCTTTTTTCTCATAAGTGGCCTAGACTACCAGCAAAATCGTCGTCTCCAAGAATACAATCTACTATTTTTTGGTGAGTTTACACTCCAATCGTGATGTTTCTTACATCAATGGATTGCCGAAAGTCTAAATATCTAAACTGCACCATTGGTTTGTTTTACACGCCACTTGAATTATCGCGCAACAGCGTAATACACGAAACATTACTATATCACGCGCGTGACAAAACATGCACCGCCATACTTATTTGACCGCGCGTGATGTGGTCATTTTTCAAGTATTTTGTTGTTGTGCGATAATTCAAGTAACTGTACGCAAAATAGTGAGCTAAAATGTGACGTGTGCAGGGAAGCATCCCAGTGGTAACACAGTTTTGTCGAATTCTACTCGGAGAACTTCGATCATCCTGCGAGAACAAAATTCTCTGGTTGATTCTTCATTTCTACACTGCAGAGAAAATAACGTCCCTCTGCTCAATGGGCAGGTACCCTTTTACCCAAAAATTATGCAGTTTGCCAGCCCAAAGTTAACATACCAATTCAAAATTCAGTGGCAGCCATTCCTGTCAGCAACACAGAAAGAGGGCAGCACCTCCACCAGCAACTAGATTTACCTTAAAGGAGCCAAGTCCCACTAAGAAGAGCACGCAATTCAAATGTGTTTTTTCGTTGACATATGTTGAAGCTGTTGCGTGTAGAACTCTAAGCTTGGCTTGAAGAAGATGGCAGTAAATAGGCCACCGAAAATTGCCTGTTTTTACTATTGCATGCTTTTTTGGTTTTGCGTTACCCTATTGTGTGAATATGATTCTGAAAACTAATAAAACGACAATGATGTCAACCTAATTAAATTTTATTGTCTCACTATAGTTTCATTTCCCTTCAGTAAATCTTATTTTGTTTTATTTCAGTGAATATAATGAAGATAAAGAATGCTTGTATGCAGTCATAGAAAAGGGTGATACGGATTTAGCTACTTTGATACGTAATTATGCCAAAAAAGGCCAGATAACAGAAGAAATGATCAAATTTTATTGGTCTGAGATGCTTCGAGCTGTGGCTGTCATTCACAAGGCTGGTTAGTTAATGTTACGTCAAGTTCAATTTATATGTAGGATTAGGCAACTTAAAAAATCTGTTCCTTGGGTATTGCCACACTGTCTTAAACCCTCTCCATCTAAATTGTTGCTTATTTGTTTACAGTAGGCTATTTGCTTGTCGTGTAACATAATTTTTTTTTGCACTCGATCACGCTAGTTAGAATTTACGAAAAAACAGGGAAAAAAACCCTCTTGTTCCCGTTAGAAGTATCAGTATCTGTGAAAGTTGTGTCGTCAGAGCCTTATTTAATGTTGAGTTTATTCCAGTCAAAGTGCTGAACGCTTGAATAAGCTTGTCGCTTGTTATGAACAACTAAGGCTGGAACTGCGTCTACTTTCACCGGTACTGCAGGTTTCTTTTCCATTGAACACTGTAGCAAAACACTGGTATGGTGTACAGTGTATGTCAATATTATGCATTGCGCATTATGTCTAACTCGTTTGTGTATTATAGGCGCAGTTTGACTTTAATTGTTCGGTAAAGTGTTTGCAGGAAAAGAAGTTTACGAATGCTGGCATATTATAAGCAGTAAGCCGCACTGATACCAACTTTACAGATCCGGTACTGATACTGATCCAGTTACAAAAATTTTGGCAGATATCCAAAATTGAGTCCATAATTTTTCATCAATGATGTAGTTTTCCTCAAAAGTGCAATAATTAGTAAAATAATCAAATTTAAAAGAGCAAACAACAGTTAAAATTTCTTGCATGTTGCGTGCAATTTATGTCAGTTTGTATTGAACACAAAATGTAAAAACTACAATAAAAAATTTGCAAGGTACGTTATGAGCAACTTTACAAATTTAGAACCGCCTTTTGGTATTTGGAAAATAATGGGCTCTTTCAATACTTCCGACATGCCGTGTAGAGATAAAACCTATGTGATGGGCGATAACGATACTTTATCACTCAAACTGATAGGGTTGCAGGTCCGGAAATATTCACGGAAAAATTGGAAAATTTCCGAGGCATGGTGGAAAAATAGGAAAAATAATGTAGTTTAAACATTTCTTTTAAACTTTCTTTTACAACATCACATAATTACATTGAATCGGCATGTTTGCTACCATGACCAATTGTTGCCAGTCAGCCAGCAGAGAGCCTACACTGCAGTGGGCTTGTTTTAACTTGTGTTTGCACATTTAGCTGCTTGAGTTAGGAGTGGAGTTTGGCTAGATCTAGCTTGGCTGACTTGAAGTTGGTTGTTTATGCTTAACCTGGACGTGGTCAAAGGATAGGTAATTTATTTGAATGCTAAAACTTAGCTACAACTGAACTATTATGTCATAATATTATGCATAAAAAGTATAATATCTGGCTGGCATTGGTTCTCAATTCTCATTAGGCCTATTGACAATTTTTTAGGGCACAATGGGGAAGATAAATAAAAATCTGGACTCATTTTCGGTCACTTCGGTCACTTGGTTCAAACTGTTCTATGGCCCCTTTAAAAGTTAGGCAAAATTTTCACCTAGCACATATACGTCTTTTCATAGTTGTTTGTGAACCAATATTATTACTGAAATATAAAAAAAAATATAATTTCTTTACTTGTTTCCAATTTTTCCTATTTTTCCAATTTTTCCGAAATATTTTTGAAAAATATCTGAATATTTCGGGGAATTTTATTTTTCCGGAAAAATTACAACCCTACAAACTGACAAAAAATAATCAAACCAGTATGTAAGTAGGGCTGTACTGATACTATCTTTACCAATACGATACCGATCTGGTTTCAAAAAAAATTTGCTGTTGTCGGTACGGATACCCGAAATTTAATCCCAAATTTTTTATCATGGTGCAGCTTTCTTCAAAAGTTCTATAATTATTAAAAACTATTAAAAAATTGTGGAATGATAACCAACAGTTTAATATGGGTATGGTGAAACTGGGTGGTTTCCTGGGCACATCGCCGCAATCGCATGTCGTTATCTCGAATGGCTCCCCAGTTCTGTGCAGCCTTAGCAATAAGCCCAGTCAAAACAAAACTTTCGTAGTGGAGGAAGGCGAAGCTTTGGTTAAGGTAAATTAAAACTTATTAGATATAGCTGTGTGATAACCCCTCTTCGAGCGTGAAGTTTTAACTCCAGCACCCTTCAGACTTCACGTTTGAAGAGGGGGGGGGGGGGGTTGGTGAACAACTAACTTTCCTGGACGTAATGTGCGAGGTGAAAGAAAATGGCAGCATCATGTTTCGTTCCTATGTTAGCCAACTACCCTTACACTTCGGCACATCCGGCATGTGAACTGCGTGCGATAGGCCAAATAGAATTTAACGCAGTTAAGCCCTCCTGCTTATGTAACACAATTGACATAAAGACATCGACACTGTATCTGTATGGCACTAAGGGAAGGGTTATTCAGCTTGGATGCCCACCTGGGTGCCTTAACAGAATGACGAAGAAGGCCATAGGAATTGGCGAGAGCTAGTCAAAGACAACAGAAAGCGACAAGAAAAACAGGAAGGAGGGCGAAGAGGAAATATTTAGGCTTAGGATAAGACTGGTTGCCCGAGTGGTATTAGTGAAGGGATCCAACGAATGCTGAGAAAAAAGCGGTTTCGATTTGAAGGTGAATAACAAGGTTCGTACAAGGCCTTGAACAACCTTGAAAATTGGAAGTTTTGTTGTCGGAGCCTTGAAATGGTCTTGCATTTTGTTAACGTAATTATAAAATGTGGTTTAACATTGTTAAATAAATACAAATAGTTCGTCAGATTCCATATCTTCTGTGAACGATGGTCCCTTGTATTGACTGGAGACAGAAGGAGATAGGTGCCATTCAGTGCAGGAAAATTGTGCTAGAAGGGGTAGCTGTGCAAGTGCTGCTCCATATTATTTGCTGTTTATGGTTGCCTACGAAAATCTCATTACCTGTTTTTTATGCACTCTCTTGAGTTCTCAGTGCTTCTTCCCGAGAAAGAAAGTTGGCTTCCCTGCCAGTCCCGTAGGTATCCCACTGCGCATGCGTGGACGCAGTCCTCCATATATAAACGCTGGCGCAGCTTCGATCCTCATCTCTTTTTCTCTGCCGGGCCACGTGATGCGGCTGCTCTTCCAGCTCCTTGTCCGATTCACGTTCCTCGTTCCACCGTTCCTCGCTGCCGCCATTCCTTTATACCACCGTTCCGCTGTTGCTAGCTACCGCCTTCCCTTGATACTGCTGTTCCTCTTGGCTCCTGCCCAAGGCGGCTTATGTCATCATTGCATTTGGACGGTACGTGGATCGCTCAGGTGGGCAGCGACCCTCGTCCTCCTCACTGCTCATTGCTTCTGCGCAGCCTTCCTGGTTTGGGCCGTTTCACTCTTGTCGGCTTTCGCCTTTCTTTCCTTCCAGCATTAAATGATGTTGGTTTCTTCGTGGGGGTATGACATTCCTCCGTCCCGCCACCATCTGCGCATCTTACTGCGCCGCCCTCTTTTTCAGGTATATATTCCGACGATGCAGCTCGCTCGTCCTTCTTCTGCCTTCGACCTACACAGCTGTGCTATCCACACCTCAACAGGTCCACTCCTCGTGTCCACCTGCCTCTTCACCTCACTCTCAACCTACGTTCCTTTGGGACGTTAACCTACGGCCTGTCATGGCCTGGGTTGGTTTTGTGTGCTCTTCACGTTCATTCCGGCCTCCACATTCTTCGATACCATCAGCCACGTTCCAGCCTACTATTCCTCACCTTTATATAGGACTCAGCCCTGTTCATGGAAGTTTGGCTGCGTTCCCTAAGGACACAGCCTAACAAACAAGAACACACTGGATCTTTCTCCTAGTACAACAACCATGGTGGTTACTCCTGCGTTCCTCTCTCCTCTCGTTCCCACTCCTCGTGTTGCCCCTCGATCCCCTGTTCGGCGGCCTGAGGGGGGGGGGGACTTCCACTAAGAACAGCAGCACCACGTTCCTCACCACTTTTCCTTCCCTTTACCAGACCTCTGTAAAGAGGAGACAGGGCAGGACACTTCCCACCACATTAGGTAATGTATTTTCTTCTTCCCTCAGGAACACCAGCATTTACTAATGCTCTCCTGACAAGACGAACGCTCCGTTCCTCGATTCACGTTCCGCATCCTACTATACCATCAGTACTGGTTACCACGAGCTACGGGAACCCTTGGGGATGGTTCTGTATCCCGCACTACTCGTTCCGCATCCCCTTCACAGGTTCCACCGGTTAAGGATACCGTGGAGATCTTCAACCTTACAACAAAACAGGACTCTGGACCAACCGGTTCCGTCTCCAAATCCCCTTCTTTCCGGGCCATCATTCCTCGAGCCTTGCGATACCGCAGCCGCGTTCTTGATTCCTTGTAGCCAGCCTCTGCTGATACAGTACCTGCGTTCCCTCTCCAAAGAACTCTCGTACACTGAGGAACGCTACGCCTGCCTCAAACTCCAACTCAAGGCCCGGAAAATTGCTGCCAAGATTGACCTTACCCGCTGGTCCGCAACTTACTCCTCTTGGTCGACTCCGCATTCCTCTCAGCCTTTGGTAGCTGAACGTTCCGCTATCCAGGGGACCGATGAACCACTAACCTCATCTCAAGCACATTCTTATAACCCTTTCTCCAGCAAGGCGTCCGCTTTAACAGTCCTCTCTACATTAGAGGACGGTGGACATTTACTCCTTGCTCTACATCTTTCGTTCCTCTTTAGGAATTACTGACCATAAAACAGAAGAAGAATAAAAAGTGAGAAGACTACGACGTATAAACACCACAAGACTTTTACATATATTTACAAAGACCTCGGCTTTCTCTTACGTTCCGTCCCTTTAGGGTCACAAAACCTGTGTTCCCTTCGTTACCCTACTCAAAAAAAAAAAGCCACACAACGTTCCGTTCCTGATGTTCCATTCGTCATCAAGACATGGCGTCCTCAAGTTCCGCAGATCCGCCCTACGTCCTGCGTCTTATTGCCCCTAGTCAATGGGCCTGTAGAGGTTTCCACATTACCAACAAACAAGAACACACTGGATCTTTCTTCCTAGTACAACAACCATGGTGGTTACTCCTGCGTTCCTCTCTCCTCTCGTCCCTACGTTCCTGCAGACGCGTTCCTGTGTTCTTTGCACCCGTCTACTACATTCGAACTTCCCACTTACTTGCTTCGCAGATGGCCTTGCATCAGCTCTCTCGTTTGTCGTTTTCACTTTCACTTCCTGTGTGGAATGAATCGTTTTCCACTGTGCAAGCCGCTGCTGGGAGAAAATTTTTCCACTTTGCCTCAAATTTGCCACTAAGTTCTGGGGTTACGATTCTAGCTATTTGTTGTATGCAGGTTCCTGGATGTTCATCAGTCTGATTTCTTTCTCTTGGCAGTATTGAATAGCAATAACCTCTAAGGCACGGAGGTGTGCCTCTCTGAAGGAGTTTGACTTCAACATTATTTGAGTTTTCTCCCAGTCAATCAGGCGTTGTGTTTTGAGGCTGTGAACTGCTATCCCGTTTTTTCTGTCTGCTTTGTAGGTGGCTCTTGCGTGTTCTCCTATCCTGACGCTAATTCGGCGTTTCGTTTCCCCTACAATACCCGATGCGCATTCCCCACAGGGTACCCAATAGACCACTCCTGATGCAGTTGGCAGTTTTCCCTCGTCGGACCTGCATACAAATAAATAGCTAAAATTGTAACCCCAGAACTTAGTGGCAAACTTGAGACAAAGTGGAAAACTTTTCTCCCAGCATCAGCTTGCACAGTGGAAAACTATTCATTCCACACAGGAAGTGAAAGTGAAAAAAACAAACGAGAGATTCTGATACAAAGCCATTGCGAAGCAAGTAAGGGAGTGGGAAGTTCGAATGTAGCAAACGGTTGGAGTAGAATCTTTACTGGTAGTGGTGTGTGCGCTTCTCACATCCATAGCCTGACGAAGAAAACCTGTTTAGAAGTTTTTGAAAATTTCCTAGTTTGAAGAAAAACCTTTGTTCCGCTATCCAGGGGACCGACGAACCACTCAACCTCATCTCAAGCACATTCTTATAACCCTTTCTCCAGCAAGACATCCGCTTTAACAGTCCTCTCTACATTAGAGGACGGTAGACATTTACTCCTTGCTCTATATCTTTCCTCTTTCGGAATTACTGACCATAAAACAGAAAAAGAATAAAAAGTGAGAAGACTACGACGTATAAACACCACAAGACTTCTACAGTACATATATTTACAAAGACTTCGGCTTTCTCCTACGTTCCGTCCCTTTAGGGTCACGAAACCTGTGTTCCCTTCGTTACCCTTCTCAAAAAAAAAAGCCACACAACGTTCCGTTCCTGATGTTCCATTCCTCATCAAGACATGGAGTCCTCAGGTTCCGCAGATCCGCCCTACGTCCTGCCTCGTATTGCCCCTATTCAAGGGCCTGTAGAGGTTTCTAAATTACCAACAAACAAAAACATACTGGATCTTTCTTCCTAGTACAACAATCATGGTGGTTACTCCTGCGTTCCTCTCTCCTCTCGTTCCTCGTCCCTACGTTCCTGCTTTCTTTGCTACGTCACTTCAGGCCGTCTTTGGTGCCGTTCCGCTGGTTTTACAGCTATTGAGAGTCGGCACCAGGGCCTGATGTTTTGCCCATTGCTGCTTGTCAATCACACCTACTGTCTGCCTGGCCCTGCAGGCGGCAGTACATCTCACCAGATTCTATAGTCCCAGTTATTCCTCGTTCCAGCGATCTTCCGTACGCATTCCGCGTTCCTATGTTCTGTACTGCCACTTTGGGACATCTCTAGTAGCCATCCCTCCGAAGGCATGAGTATTGCTAACAACACATTCAAGCCGTACACAGTGATCCTTTCTATCCAACAGAAGGTTGCGCTGGTCCCGGAGACCTCGATTCCCTGACCTTGATCCCGCCAAGAATATGCCTCGAGGAAACAATGGTTCCCTCCACAACCGCTTGCCAGTCTCGCCCTTTACATCTCTCAAACCCAGGGGACACCATCATGTTTTTAGGTATACACTTCTTACCGTTCCGGTACACCTCTCTGACACATGACTTGAAATCCAAGTACTTTTTCCTTGAAACTCAACTTACCAAAAATGTACCTGGATTTTTGAGCTGCAACTCACCAGCTTGCAACACGAACAACTACTACACTGCCTCCGCGCCTTTTTCACCATCTTGTCCCTCACGGTGCTCTGTTCCCTCTCGTTCTGCCTTGACAGTAACACGGCTTTCTCAAGAAGAAGTCCATTCTGTCATGACTCTAGCAAGGCTAGTTTTCAAGCACAGTTCCTTCTCCTATCCTCCGGTTCCCTCTGCTAACTTTGACGACCCAAGTCCTTCCCAGCATCCTAGTGCCGCTTCACCAGCAGTCCTGATTTCCGTCCCACTTCTGGAACCTGCGACACAGTGTTTCCCCTTAGGAACGATCACAGCTTCTCTTCAATCCACTAACCTCTGCGCACGTCTCTGCGCAACCTCCATCATGTATAAGTTTGCACGATACAACCTGTCTCATCTTTCTTCCTCAACTCGCATTCAACGGCGTTGTGCCGTTCCCGATCACCCCAGTCCTACATCCCACAATTGGATTTTGCACCTTCGCCTGCATTACTGTCAGTAACAGGACAAACCAGGAACGGAGCCAGCACGTTCCTCTCCCTGCCAAGCGCTGGTCCGCTTCTCCCCGTCTTCCTCTGGGGACATGCCTTCATCTAATACTAAACACAGATTCCGTCTGCCTCACCATTCCCTAGCCTGCCCCTTATCATCCTCTTTGAATAATGTCTGTATCGTCCAAACGGAAACTGACACTTCTCTATCTCGGACTCCCGCCTTCCTTGCACCAACGGTTCCTGTAATCCTCCAGCAGGTTGGCCCTGCGGAGAGCAGTTCCAGGCTGTCGTGCTTCTTGCTCCTATGATATTTTCGCCTCTCAAACTTGCCGTCCCTGGCAACAACTTTCCATCTTTACACTTCACAGTAGGTCCCAAGGACCACGTTGTCTCATCCCGGTTCCGAGTCACCCTTCCTGTTACATCAATGCGCCAGGGCACCTTTCCTGTCGTAGTTATCTACGTTCCGGCCCGTCCCCGTCCTCACGGACCTACCTTCGGTCCTGCTGCCGGTATGTTATCGAGCCAGACAGCTGATCGTTTTTCCAGCAAGCATACCTCGGAACGTACCGACTTTCTAATGTTACACTACACCACCTCGGTTCCCTTCCGGCCTGAGTTTGCCATCCTTTCCAGTACTAGACTAGGTTACAGATAGTTTTTGTTGCCCTCTTCAATAATAATAATAATTGTAACAACACGCTTGTTACTGTGACTATGTCACTACAACGATCCCTAAGGGTTTCAGTCACCCATTGGCGGCTGTTTCCCCTTTACCCTGGAACCTGCTTGCAACCGCTTCCTCCGGTGGAACCTTCTGCATCCAATCCGGTTCATTTAACAACCAATTTCTCAATAAACTTGCCACCAACCGGTTTACACAACAAACCTTTCAAGACCTACAGGATCATCTTTCACCCCCCACAGCGGTTGCCTTCAGGTTCGTTGAGTCCAGTTGACTTCAGGGTAGCCAGTCCATAGCCAGGGCACCCGTAACTAAGGCCCGCCTCCGGTGACAAAGTCTGTTACGTGCATAAAAAACAGGTAATGGAGATTTTCGTTGGCAACCAAAAACATATCTTTCCAGCAAAGCTGGTTAAAGATAGTTTTTGTTGCCCAAACCGATAGAACTATTTAGAAAAAAAAATTTGTAAAAAAAATGTTATGAAAAAATGCGCAAAGAAATTTGGAATACTTTATCATATTCCCCCTTCCCCAATACGACATATGGTAACAAATTTGCTCAATGCCCACTCCTGCCTCCTCCCCATTCTAGGTATTAAGTAATTTAACACTCCCATACTATATTACCAATTTAATTTAAAGTCGTTATTAAGGCTGTCCGATACCATGAAGACAGATTCACCAATGCTCGAGTCTGTTCAGTGATTTAGCATTGACAACTACAAAATTAGCAATCAGGATTAAATTTGGATAGGCTACCATATATGAAATGGCAGAAATATGAACTCTATTATCCGATACCAGTATCGGTGTTGAACAGCCGTAGTCGTTATTTTTCCTGCATTAGGAAAAAATGTGTTTTGTTTAAAAAACAATCTTGTTTTAAACTGCCTAATGGAATTAATTTTATCAAGTTTTTAAGCTAATATGCATTTATTTTTAACTTTTCTTTCTTAGGAATTATCCATTCTGATTTGAAACCGGCGAATTTCCTTCTTGTGTCTGGTAAATTAAAGCTAATAGATTTCGGAATTGCACGTTCTATACAGACTGACATGACGAGTGTATTCAAAGACACACAGGTAGGATTTATGTATTTGACAATTTCATTGCTGTTGAAACTTTAAGCTTTCGCAAAAAAAAGTTATATGTGAACTAAGTCTTCAAAAAGGTTTGACTCCATGGTGGTGCCAACATAAAACCAAGCCATATAAGCCATAATTTCCTTTGATTAGACATTATTTAAAAAAAATTTATGTTAAGAAATAACTAAATGGCTAAAGTGCTCGTAAACTTGGTGTGCAGTACGTAACCGAATAAAACATATGACGAGTTAGCAAAACAAGTTGCTCTTTCAGTATATTTATTTAAAGGAAAGAAAAAAGGGTGGAGTCACTCTCAAGAATGAAGCTGGCCTATTAGGTTGTTTTTCTTAGCTTTCTTTTTCTTTTGCTAATGATCTTTCAAGGATGACCAAGCTTGATTTTTAGCGAAGGTTCCGATTTAATTTGAACTATTAACACGTCTGCAGTTAGGTCAGGGTGTATGTGAACAATTAAATGATCTTGAAATCATAATATAAACTATTTTAAATACATAATCCTGTTTTAGGAAGGAACATTTAATTACATGAGCCCAGAAGCAATTCAAGATACTGCACAAGTTCCTGAAGTAGATGAGAAAGGACGACGTCGGCCTCGAATAAAGGTTTGACTGAACAGTTGCATGTAGCAGTGTTTATGAAAGATCTAACAAGCATTAAACCGAACTGGCTTCAGCAAGCTAAAAATTAAAAACTACTGCTTTCATGGGGCGCTATTCTACTGAATGTTAGCCACCCACATTTACGCCAATTAATGGCAGTTGAGCACTTAAAATTGAGCTGCTTTCATGCATAGAGATCTTTAGGTAGTCTGTTTCGCCCAAGCAATAGTTTCTGCTTTTTAGCTTGGTGAAGCCAATCTGGTTTTGTGCTGGTTACATTACCTCCAGTATGGTTCCTTTGCTCTCGTACACAGGAGTATTCTCTACTGACAAGTCTGCCTAGAAATTTTCAAGTTATTGTTTAAAGATATTTATAATAATGGCGGGACCGATCCTGATTAGCCTTTCCCGAGCTTTATAGTTGAAGGGTAGAGTTCCACATCTCCCTTGTTACCGCATTGTGTCCCTCTTAACCAGCTACGCTCTTGGTCGCCTTTTGTTAAAGAGTACTTATTGTAATGTTATGTATGTTAGTGTTTGTAATTAATGTTAATTTGTAGATCATTGTATATATATATCTGTGGTGTCTATACCAACCCTAGGATATGTGGCAGCCATTATCTCCTCTGTGAATCCGCCCCCCCCCCAATTCCTGTGAGGCTGTATATTTAGCACATGACTCCACTTACTGTCTACTAGGGTAAGCTGCCACTGTTGCGCAGTCCCTAGGCTTCAGCCTCGGGAGCCACACCAGCAACATGTCCTCTATTGAGCTAATGCTAAGCTGCCTAAGCTTACTGATTTCCGCGATAGGCTCCAGCAGTCCTGTCAGGATATAGCCTTTGAAATGCCCTGCGTTTTGCGGCTTGGGGAGATGCCAGTGGCCCCTTGGCTTGACCCAAGTGGCATTTTCATCTTCGCCCTGGCGTCCCTCCCGAAAGGTTCCACTCTACCAGCAAGATACTTGCAGGAGTTCCGGCTGCTGTGTTCTCAGTACGCCGTATATCAGTGGCTGTTCACTGATGGGTCGAAGTCAGACGTTGGCATGGCATGTGCTTGTAAGGGAGTAACTGTTTCCCATCGCCTTCCATCAGGCTATTCTGTGGTTTCTGCAGAGCTTCTGGCTCTCGGTCTGGTGGTGGAATGGATCCTTGACCTTCAGGGCACGCATTTCATCATCTTTAGTGATTCCGTGAGTGCCCTGGAGTCCTTGGCGAAATACAACCCTCGAAACCCCTTTACACAACGCATACAAGCTTTGCTTTCCCGCTTGCCTGGCCAGCGGAAGACCGTGGTTTTCTGCTGGATCCCGGGTCATGTTGGGATAGCTGGAATGAGCACGCTGATTCTGCAGCGAAAGGGGCCCTTTCTGGTCCTCTCAGAAGGGATCTCAGACTTGTTCCCTCAGACGCCTTTCCAACTCTTCGTCTGAGGTTACATGCTTTTTATAGCCGACGAAATAAACATTACCTGTTTTTTATAGCGATTCCCTCCGTTTGAGCTATTATTCCCCTAGAAGCTTGAAAGTTGGCTTCCCAGCCGGGCTTGTACTACTGCACATGCGCAGGATTGGGCTGGCTATACCGTAAATCGCGTATTAAACGTCCATGGGCTTATGTAGTTAATTTGGCTAAAATCGAGGGTGGGCGTTAAAAAGATCATCCGCAAATTTGTAAACAAAATAATGGCTCCGAGTCCCATTCGTTATCAGAATCAACTAGACAAATCTGCCCACCGTGGTAAAACTGACTCTCTTTATCACGTTTTTAACATCTGCACGAGTTTACATTAAACCTCCACAGTGTGTATTATATAAATCCTTTAATATTAAATTTAAAAAAAATTGTAAATAAATTTCGTTAAGTATTAAGTGAACCTAGCTAAAGAAACATCATTCTCCAGTTTCTTATAGGCCTAATTTGAGGCACTTTACCTTTGGAGCAATCACCACACAGCCAAGAGTTATTTTTTTTAATAGCTCCTTGTATCGTTAGCAGTCGCAAGTGTTTGGGATGCAGTTTACATCAGTTTAATTAAATTCAAACAGGTTTAAATGCAATAAATCGAATTGCAGTAGTCGCTGCAGCTCACTCACAAAGCAAACGATTGCACTCAGTGGTTATCTGGAAGGTGCACAATTGCCAGTAAAATACATGAGTCTTGTGGTACAACAAAGTAAGGTTTAAACATTATTGCGTTATTATTAAGTAATAAAGTTTATTACACAGGAATTTTATTTAGCTTTCACGATTTTGCAAAATAAAAAAAATCTAATGTACACTTTTTAAAATTATAATTATCAATTGCTTTTGCCAGGAACCAGTCAGCTTGTGCACCCTGCCGATATCCAAGGTGGCATCCATGATAACTGCTGGTGAGCAGTTCAGCAGTAAATTAACAAATTAATTTTGAGAATATGTAATTTCAATAATTTTATATTATGAATTTAATTTGTTCCTATTTAATAACACATAGGGTTGATATTTATTTTAAACTTGAGCTGAGGGATACAATATGACTAAGCCATTATTTACTGCTGAGCTATGATTGATGACCTTGTGTTCTGAGATCCATACTGATCCACTCAGCTGAATATCGTTTGTAATCCAGTCCTGTTTTTGTAACGTAACTTTGAAGTTTGAAATTAGAAAACGACTGAATTCAAGGAAAATAATGTTGAAGAGAAGAAATAAACCTTTTGGGCCCCGTGTCATGTAACAGACTGAAAATAACGTCATTCATGTTATTTTCCTAATGTCAAGTTATTGTTAAAGGTACTCAAAGGTCGTTTAGGACACAGTTATTGCCTAGTCACTGGTATACTCCTAATTATTGTTAAAAGTACTATAATTAAAAAAAAATTACGTAGCGTATGTGAGAGAGAAATATGATGCTTTTAGTTAATTTTGTGTCAGAAAAACCGAAGATTTAGGGGGTGGGCTTTAGCTCCAACTGGGCGTTTAATACACGATTTATGGTACATACTCGGCGCAGTATGTACCATTTCTCCTAGGGCACTCACGACGATGTGACCGCCTTGAGCTCTCCCCACTCCATCCTCTCTTTCGGATCCGCTGATCCTATAGGACGCAGTTTCTTCATCCCATAGGACGCATCCTAATCGAATTCGTTAGTAAGATGGCTCCTGCCAGGATGCCTTCTACTGCAAAGGATCTTCTGGCTGTCCCGGTTGAAGCTTCTCTCCCGACCACCTCTATCCCAACTTTAGGAGCAGGTAGACGGAGGATCGATCATTCCTCTCCTCAGACAAAGATGCATCCGCCTCTTCAAGTCAGGATGCCTTCGCCATCCTACGTATTGCATCCTATCTACCTACAGCCAAAGGATGACCTCGCCTAGGATGCCCTCTCCTGCAAAGGACCTGGATCTTCCGGTTGTAGCTCCGCTCCCGGTTGCCTCTGTTCCGTCTTCAGGAACGAACAAGCATAGGACCAATGCGTCCTATTCACACAAGAACTTCGACGATCCTACAGAACCAGCTGTCCTCACATCCTCTACTGTCTACGTCCGCAGGCGCTTCCATCCACGGGATGGCCTCCATTAGGATACACTCTTCTACTATACTCTGTTCCACCTCAAGAATAGACCAGATTGGAGGGGATGTTCAGAGATGGCCAGCATGGCTTAGGTGGGATGAGCTGGTCAACTGACTTCCACAGGATTAGTTGAACTGCAGAGAAGCCCGATTTCTACTAGGGTTTCGGGCAGCAAGAAAAAGCTCTTAAATAATTAGTTTTACTGGTTAAAACAAAAAATGATTGACTTTAATTTCTAAGGTTAATTCTTTGTCCGAAGTGTGCCTTACTTAGTTTTTTTTTTCTCTGGCATTGTTTTATCCTGAAGCTTTTTCTTACTAATTTTACAGAAGCATAATTTAATACAATAAAAAAATAAATTGTTAAAAATGTTTTAATACAAAAAAACCAGATAAGATTTTTTTTTTGTTTTAACCCAGACTGTGAAACAAATTATTTAAGAGCTTTTTCGTGCTGCCTGAAACCCTAGTAGAAATCGGGCTTCTCTGCAGGTCGTCAACTTAATCCCGTGGAAGTCAGTTGGCCGGCTTATCACGCCCAAGCCATGCTGGTCTTCTCTGAACATCCCCTCCAATCTGGTCTATTCTTGAGGTGGAACAGAGTATACGAACCTTCTTGATCCCCCAGTTGAAGCCTCGCTCCCGACTACCTCTGCTCCGTCTTTAGGAGCGGACAGGCAGAGGACCAATCCATCCTCTCCACACGGAACCGCCGGTCCTCGGGACTAGGGATGTGCCGATTATCGGATTCATATCGGTATTGCCAGTTATCGGTAATGCCGATGCCCACCTCCGATGTGCCGATACACTGCATTGGATGAAATATACGCCGCACTTTTTTCGATGGATACGGAAACGACGATAACTTCGCTAAATATTGACCAATTTTGACGTTCAAATACACCATTTTAACCCTTTTTTCGCCAGCTTTCCAATGCTGCAAACCACAAGTCGTTAGCTCCACCCATTCTGAAGTTATGTATAGAAAACTAGCTTGCAAATAAATAAGAAAAACTGCTGCTTATTGGTATTTTATGACTAATATATAAAGTGCTTGTCTATTCATTAATTTATATCAGCATTTTCACATATTTACATTTCTAATCGTCGGTAGAAAATTTATACTACCTGTAAATTAAATTGCATTCAGTTCCTGAGTGCTCTTTATGACTTGACGTTTTTTCGCTCTCCTGATCCGGCCAGTGCGCAACCCCACTGCGCATGTGTCACCATGCGCAGTCCTATAAAAGCAGACAGCTCGCCCCTGGTGGCCATCTCTTTTCCTCAAGCCCTCGTCGCAGAACGTCGCCTGAAGAAGCTCTCCTCTCCACTCTCCGTTCACCGTTCTTCGTTCGCAGCCCGTTTGTCGTCCGCATACCATTGTGTGGAACTTCGACGCCGCCTGCCGCCATTCGTTGTGCTGACTGCCGCCCTTCAACCGCCCGTTCGCCGTTCGCAGCCCATTCGTCGTTCGCACACCTGCTTGAACTCCACGCCACCTGGTGCATTCGCCATGTGCTGCCCCTTCGCCTTCAACTTCACACTCATCGTACGTTGTTCGTCGTTCCCGTTTGTCGTACGCATGTCATCAGGCCACAAGCTACGACGCCATCTTCCTTGCCGTTTGTCATTCGTCGTTCGTCCTTCGCCTGTCATTAAGCCACAAGCTACGACACCGTCTTCCTTGCCGTTCGTCGTTCCCGTTCGTCGTTCGCCTGTCATTAAGCTACAAGCTACGACACCATCTTCCTTACCGTTCGTCGTTCCTGTTCGTCATTCGCATGTCATTAAGCAACAAGCTGCGACACCATCTTCCTTGCCGTTCGTCATTCGCCCTAGCTGCTCGTCACTCGCTGCTCGTTCGTCGATCACCGTGACCGTTCGCTGCCCGCATTCTCCGTCATTATAGCCTTTCTCCGGTATACTATGGATTCTTCACCGTCAAGTCCGCTGCCACCGGATCCCAGCATCGTAGTGCTGCCGTCCCCACCTCGACCCACAGCCTCATTAACCACGCAAGATCATTCTGCTTCGCCATTACCCTGCGCCCAGAAGCCTCCATCAACCTCGGCATCTCTCGTCCCACAGCAACATGATGTCCAACCCCTCGATTTATCATCAGCTTCGCATCTCAGACCAGCAACAGAACCTCTGTCCACGCAGGAAATTCATCGTCTCATGAACCGTTCCATCAGGGAATTCTCCTACAAGGACCGCTTTCTGCACCAACGGAGAAACCTCCTTCAAAGGCCACTTCGTACGTCCATGAATGGATTGCA
This sequence comes from Lithobius niger, assembly GCA_023313725.1. Taxonomy (NCBI): domain Eukaryota; kingdom Metazoa; phylum Arthropoda; class Chilopoda; order Lithobiomorpha; family Lithobiidae; genus Lithobius; species Lithobius niger. Next base: position 19,573 of record JAHWFP010156040.1, read on the forward strand.
TCCTCTGACATTGAAGCTCGCAAACGAAAGCAGCCTTCTGCCCAGCCGCCTTCAAAGAAACATCGCTCTAACTTTTCCACGGCTGACCTTCAACTTTTATCCAACATCTTCAACACTGAAGACGACCTCGACTCAGCCTCCACGTTGGGCCAGCAACCCACGCATCGAGTCAACTATGCACAACCGCCACTCGACCCTTACAAAGATTCCCTTCAAGCCGACGACGACCCGACCGCCATCCCTCTGTTTGACCTTCTCAAGGCAGTTAAAGCCATCATCCCTGATGACTACCTCTACAAACCCGACACTTCCACCCCCAAACCGAAGAATAGGGGTCTTTCGACGTGATTCGGCTATGGCCTCCGAGACAAGAACAAACGTGAAAAAGCGAAGATTGGGCAATCCACGGCCTTGCTCACAATGCTCCTTCGAACTGAAGGCTCCCTCCTAGGCAAAGGCGACCCTTTTGAACTCGACCAGGACCCACCACCTCCTCGTCCTGGACGTGAATCCTGGTTCTTCAGAGCAACCAGTGACGGTGCTGCTAACCCACGCCAGTTTGAAACTTATCAACATTCTGAATTCCTATCAACCGAAGCCAAAATGGACTTCGGCACTGCCCTCTACATTCCCCGTCGCACTGAGGTTCCTACAGCCGTGCTCCGTGAAAACGACAAGATACTTCGTTTAGGTCTTCGTGCCAACTCCCAAGCCGATGTCCTCGCCACGGCTATCAACGCACTTTGTGAGAGACTCCCTCGTGAGATCAGTCAAAAGAACGTCAAGTACCTTCGCTTCATATCACTCATTTAACTGGTTCACCAAGGCGCTGTTCAACTCCACCCTCCTACTAAGGGACATCGCCTTAAGTACCACGACCAATCTGAACACATCCACCAAACACGTCCTCCGCAACCAACCTCTTCACGAGACGGATACTCTTTTCAGAGGCCGCATCCCAACCCTCGCTCCTCACTTAGACATCTCATGCAAGCCTAAGAAAGTGTTAAAGCCCTCAAACAACCAACCATTTCGGAAACCATTTCAAGAGCACGCCTCTGACTCCAGACCCCCACCTCTACACCCCGCGACCAATAACCAAATGTCCCGGGATAAGAGGCAGCCATCTCCCATCAAGATCAGTCCTTTTGCGGGAACAACCACAACAAGATCAGAAGGAGCTCTACCCCCGACAATCGCAGCAAGTACTCTTCCGCCTCCAGCCGTAAATCCTTTCGTCACAAGTGACTATGCCCATGCTCTCCCCGTAGGCAGCAGAATCAGTCACTTCAAAACTGCATGGCATCAGATAACAAACGACAAAACAATCCTTTCGATCGTATCCCATGGCTTTCAACCATCCTTCAACTCAAAACCACCCCTGGCTTTCACCCCTCCTTGGGAGCTCGCAACCAAGACTTCACCCGCTCTCTCCATAGAAGTGTCCGCCCTTCTAGCCAAAAACGCAATCCGCCTCTGCCCCAACCATTCAAAACCTGGCTTCTACAGCTCCATCTTCCTGAGACCGAAGAAGTCCGGTGGGGAGAGAATGATTTTCAACCTGAAACCGCTAAATCGCTACATGAACAACGACCACTTCAAAATGGAGACCCTTCAATCCATTCGCCTCTCCCTCAAACCTCAAGAATGGACAATCTCGAGCGATCTCGAAGATGCATACCTGCATATCCCCCTGCACAAAAAGTACCTCCACTACTTCCGCTTCATCTACCAGGGGAAGATCTTCGAATTCCAAACCCTTCCGTTCGGCCTCAACGCTGCTCCACGCATCTTTACTCTCGTCATGAAGCCTATCCTGAGTCACCTTCATCGTCAACAAGTAGGAGCCAACGCCTTCCTCGACGACTGGCTCCTAAACAACATCTGTCCCCACCAACTCCGGCAGGACACCCTCTTCACCATTCGACTCCTTCACAGCCTAGGTCTCGGAGTCAACTGGAAGAAATCACGACTCCAACCTGCACAAACCTTCATCTTCCTCGGAGTAGAGTTCAACCTTACGAATGCCACCGTCACACCATCAACGGACAGGAAAACCGACCTACTAGATCACTGCCTCTCCTTTTTCCAGTCCACAACTCACTCTCTAACATCCTTGAACTCCCTATAGGCAAAATGGATTCAATAGCCAACCTTCTTCCCTACGGGCGCTGGATGACTCGGCCGCTCCACCACTTCCGCATCGACCATTGGAGCAACCACCTTCCATCATCAGAGATACAGATGCCATCCGACCCCCACTTCCCGTGGGAATGTCTTCACTGGTGGATGAACGCCGCAGACCTGTCCAGGACTATGCCTCTCCACGAACCTCCTCCCGATCTTCTTCTTCTAACCGATGCATCCCAAACGGGATGGGGAGCCCACATAATGGACAACGAGGTAAAAGGGACCTGGCCTTCCAACACGACCGAGCACATCAACATCCTCGAACTAAAAGCAATCCACAATCCAGAAACGACCTTTAGATGACGGAAGCAAGACCTCCAGAAGACGGAAGCAAGACCCCATCTAAAACAAAAAACGGTCCTTTTCAGGGCCACGAAATCCTACGAAAGAGATCCAAATTCCTGTTTCTGTTTTGTTTTCAATAAAGTGCGAAGTTTGTTAAACTTTTTGGGGGAGCCAGTCCGCAACACGGGGTAACTCGCCATGATGGTGCCCGCCACCTATATTGACGAGGTCTGACTGTAAATGCAATTTAATTTACAGGTTGTATAAATTTTCTACTGACGATTAGAAACCTAAATTTTGGGGGGTTAAAATTGGTTTCTATCGTCTAATACGAAAATTTATACTACCTGTAAATACCCACCCTACCTCCCCTCTTGAGCCACCATCATGGTTGACATATCGAGAGAATAAGAGATGGCCGCCAGGGGCAAGCTGTCTGCTTTTATAGGAGGACTGCGCATGGTGACGCATGCGCAGTGGGGTTGCGCACTGGCCGGATCAGGAGAGCGAAAAAACCTTAAGTCATAAAGAGCACTCAGGAACTGAATGCAATTTAATTTACAGGTAGTATAAATTTTCGTATTAGATGATAGAAACCAATTTTAACTCCCCCAAAATTTAGGTTTTTACATCTTTACAATTGTGCAGAAAATGTTTGGCTGCGTGCACTTTTTTGGTGGGGTAAGGTCTGGGGAAAATAGCTGCAGGTAAAAAGAGCTTTGTATTAACAATTTTTTTCAATCTTTATTATTTTTATAAGGCTACGTTATAAGTTTTTTTCTTGTAGTACTTCGGCAGTAGAACCTGTATCACACTTAATTTTTTGCAAAATAATCATTATTTAGTGTTATATCGGCAGACAATATCGGCAGTTATCGGCATTCCGTCTTGACAGTAATCGGTATCGGTACGTCGGCAAAAAAGCTACATTGGCACATCCCTACTCAGGACCAGCTGGCCTCACCATCCTACGTGTCGTAACAAAGTCCGCTGAAAATCAGGTTATGTATAGCCTATCCAGCTGCAGCCAAAGAATAGCCTCTACTAGGATGCCTTCTCAAAAAAAAAAAAGTTGCTCTGTCGTCATCATCAACAGGACACCCAAGAAAGGCGTCCCTCGACTCGTCCTGTACTATCACTCATGTTCATTCCTGCAGTGTTTCCTACACGTCCGTCATCACACCTCCTTGCCTTCAGCGTCCTTTGGATGAACCTGGTGTTGACACTCTGTAATCCACGTTTTAACTGCGGACGCTCAGTTGGTGCCGTTCCTGTTTCTCAAAAAAAAAAAAAAAATAAATAAATACAACATGAAAGCTCCGACTCGACAAGCAGTCGACTTGGGACCCGTTCCCACTTCATCTCTTGCCTCTTGTCAGTCCGCAACCTGGTCCTCATCCTTCTACACGCTGTACTGTGTACTACCTTCAACACACGTCGACACCGTCCTACGCTTCATATTTACATCAACATGGATAACACCATCTTTCATCCAATTACCAACAATAATAAAGCATCGACGCCTTGCCTCCGATGGCGGATGCAACAAACTCGTACCGCCGTCCCACGGATGGAAGTTACCTCTGCCGTCCCACGGATGGACGTTCCTTTTATTCCAGCTTCAGTGGTGGCGTCCCATTCCCCACGTTCCCTTCCGCATTCTGCTGTCCCGTGGATGAACGTTACCTTCATTCCTACTTCAGTGGTGGCCGTCACGTTTCCCACGTTCCCTTCACATAACGCAGGTACGCGTCTGAACGTTACCTTCATTCCCTCTTCAGTGGTGGACATCCCGTCCCCCGCAAGTATATCATTGGGACTTCTTCGTTCTGTTATGGACAGTTCCTCTTCGCCCGTCCCAAGTTCATCTTGCACTGCAGCCGTCCCTTTGGAATCTCTCCCATCCTCCGTTCCCCTTCCGGGGTCACTCAACACTTCGTACTAAGCTAGCCGCCGTTCCCCTTGGTTCTTGTCCAGGGCAGCTTGTGTCATCGTTGTATCTGGGAGACACGCAGATCAGTTTGGATGAGCACTGTTCCTCATCCTCGGCCCCCTTCCCCACTGCGCATTGCTTCTGCGCTGCCCTCTTTCGATTGGGCCGTTTCACCGCCTACTATCAGCTTTCTCCTTCATTCCCTCCGGCATTGGATGCTGTTGCTTAAGCCAATCCCCCTGCGTCGTCACCATCTGCGCATCCTACTGCACAGCCATCTTCTCTAATATGTACTCTGACACTGCAGTCCACTTGTCTTTCTTCGGTCTACAACTTAACAGCAGTGCTAATTACTGCTCCCTAAGAGGTCCAATCCCGTGCCCCATCCTCCGTTCCTTCGTCCCCACGTTCCTTCGTTCCTACAACTTTGGGTCGTTGGGACGTTGCTTTGAGACGCTCTCCTGCAGCCAGTTTTGGCCTCGGCTGGTTGTGTGTGTCCCTCACACGTCCATCCCAGATTCCACGTTCCTCGTTGCCACCAGCACATCCCAACCTGTGCTTCTTTCCTCACGACACTTCCGTTTTTAACCATCACGTTCCTCATGTTGTCCTTCATTCCCCCTGCTAGATGTCGGTTTGGTAACAGGGTTAGGGGATGCTTGCACCCCTGCGGATCACCGGCATCTTGTCAACTGCTGCAAACACTGATCTACCCATGTCTTGCAAGGCCTATTCCAACCTCGGACCGACGCTTTGCTCCTTCCAAGAATTCCATTCACGTCGTCTGTTCCCATAGCATCCCATCCCACAGTAACACGACCTGCTGTTTATTGTGAAGAGAAGACGCGTCCACCACATCCCACTTGCCTTTGGGACATTTTCTACACCTCGGAGCGTCGTTCCTGACACACCATACAATTCCTGCTACACAAGCAAGAGGACGACCATCCGATTTCTACCTCCCTTATGTCCACAAAGACTCTCCTCCGTGCTGCCAACGATACATACTTCCATGAGCTCGAACTGATCAACCGTCCTTGTCATTCCCTTCGTGTGTACTATGCTCTGCTCCGTGCACGCAATGCCTGGGTTTCGTCAATTCCTGCATCTCTACCTTGGAGGGCCGCCTACTACTGTGCCCGTTCCCACACTCGATGTCTAAGACTTGCCTAGTCTTCTGCCGTTATCTGTTCACCGCTTATTCCTCGTCCAGCAGACATACCTTCATTGCCATCCCTAGCTGCGCTTTACCAAGAAGCTCCTTCACCGTTACCGTCCCTACCCTTCTAGCCTTCATTTATTGTGACTAGGGATCGACCGGGTAACAAAAAACCGAGTCCGAGCCGAGTTCGAGTAATTATGAATACCCACCGAACCGAGTCCTGTAGTAAAACCGGGTCGTAGATTTTCAATTTTTGCTTTATGTTTAATATGAAGCTTTTTTTTTCAATTTGGTTTCGTTCTTTTTTTTTTTGCTTTCGTCCAGTTTTGTATTGCGCATAGTATAACGAAAGCAAAAAAAAAAGGACGAAACCAACTTTAAAAAACTGTAAAATAACAGTAATTCTTTGTTCCAAATTTTTTAATAATAAAGTGAAATGAAAAATAAAATGCATTTTGGTTACTTTGTCTCCCAATAGGCCTTTGTTGGCTTTAACCCTTTAAGCAACGATGTGGCCCAAGTCGAGTGTATATACGTCGAAACTTTTATGGGGAAGTGTGGGTCGAAAAATGCAATTTTCGGCCAAAATATCAACATGAGAAAAACTGAAATTCGCTACCCGATATGTTGTGCATCGATTTCTGTAAACAAAACGTTGTTAACGATGTCTATACTTTTATAAAAAGCACTTTAGTTGAGTGCAGTTTCACTGAAAACTGCAGAAATGTGGGGTTCATTCCTTTTTCCGAAGTTCACGAACAAAAAACTGGTCATTTTCGACAGCGGTAGCGATCGAACCATTTGACTGGGCGCCGCCATCATGGGTTCACTGAAAAGCTGGAATTCCCCTCTATCCGGGCCTCTCAACACATTTTCTCGATGCCCGTTTGGCATTGGCCAATCATATGGAATGTAAGAGGCTGTTTCTGGCGGTCTCGAGCTGCCTTTCCAAAGCAATTGGAAGTCGCGTTCCCTCATTCACCAGTAGGCACCACGTGACCGATTTGGCGCGCTCTCATTGGCTGACCAGCGATTTCACAGTGGCCGCCATGGCGCGGTTCGGATTTCACGTGAGCGCTTATGTTCAGTTCGTTGTTGAAAATCACGAGAAAGATGATGTTTCACAACATTAAAAAATTAAAACAGCAGCTGCGATGTACAACTAAAATGGAAATTAGACTATAAACCTTCACACTATTGCTTATCAGGTGGGAACAACGATTTTTAACGTAACTATCGCCGACTTACGGATGCGTTTTCTCAACACGGACGGAGATTTTCAATTTTAGTTCGTTTTAAAAAAATTGGTTCTCTGAAACTAAAGCAATTTATCTGATTTTTTCTGTGTACATTAATGAGTATCTATTGCGTGCAAGTAGTTGTAGGGGGATCCAGAAGGTATAAATGAAACTATGAAAATAAAAATAATTTTTTCAACAAATAATTATTACCCTGTTTGTACTTGGTCAAATTTTTACCGAGTCCGAGCCGGGTCAAAAATAGCATTACCCGGTACCGGGTCGGGTATTTACCCGGACTCGGTTCAACCCTAATTGTAACCATCTTTCGGACGCAAAAGACACTATCTTGTTGTAACCTTTCTTTCTAGTTAAACGCGGATGCGCAGTTGGCTCTGCTATTGTACTGTTTTTCAAACACAAAAACAAACAAATAAGTTCGATAGATGGCAACCCAAGCATGACAACGGACAGCTTGGCATCCGCTCCTCTTGCATCTCATGCGTTTTGCACATAGTTTTCACGTCAATGCATTCTCAACTACATGCAACCTGGTCTTCATCACTTTCAGCAGTATGTTTGTGCTACCATCTGCACACACTACAAACAACTACACACCCATTCCCGAACATCCGCCTGACCAATCTTTCCATCCGGTTCCTGTTTACTACTCCAAGATCCTTCATCCAAGGCTACGGGCGTAGCACTAGATTTCCGTGTCCTTCCCTAAACGACATTCCCGTCTGTCTCTTGCTCCTCAACGCAACGATCTTCGGCGTGGATTCCGCTTTATCCGCCTCCCATGTGGGGACGATACAATCGCGATCCTGTCGTCCCTGTTAGGGCCTTATCCTCACAATTTCAGCTTGATCAAACCATACCTTCACCCTTTTACAAAGTGTCTAGCATTCAACAACCAGCGTCTCTTCTTCCTCTGGAAAATTATTCTTTTCGATCCTCATCCTTCACCAACCAGCTGCCCTCTTCTTGATTCAACTTCGAAACTGTGTTCCACATTTCTAGTTTACCACGGTCCGTCCTGCGGACGGTGTCCGCTACTGTCATCCAATATGAGTTCGCTGCGTCATGCGCTCGCTATTCACTCTTCACGTCTTCTGATCATAAGGACACATCATCCGCCTGCCCACTTCACACACTTTCCAGAGCCCATCCTACGGACGGTGTCTGCTCCTCAAGAATTAAAGAACTAAAGAACTTGCGACGACACGCACCATCCGCCTGTCCTCTTCACACTTGACCACCATCATTCCCAACAAGGTAGACGATTTCGGAATTTTATCTGATTTCCTATCTTGTACCCCACGGTGTTAAGACCCCTCCTTGCAGTTCTTTCTTCTGCTTCTGTTAACCTTTATTAAATTATAACGTTTTTTCGCACTGTCTGACCTCACTTAGGATGTAACCTTTTCCGAAATGGGGTAACGCTCCTCAGCCCGCAAATAGTTTCGGCTCTTAGTGAAATTGGTTTAGGACTCAGGGTTGTCTTCGCCAGGGACTAGTTCTCGGGGATGCCGGCTTGTATATGAGGGGAAAGCGAACCTAGCCCTTCTCCGGGTTACAATGTCCGCTGTAAAAATAGGTAATGTATATTTTCGTGAGCTATAAAAAGACTAAAATTGCAGGGCCCTCACCTGCTTAATTTTAGTTTTTATTGCCTAACCGAAAATATACATTACCGTAAGTCCCACCCAGGCTTCCCCTCCATGGACTAGGTTCTGGGTGAGGAGAAATAATGCCATCGGATGGCTGCGCCGAGTATATATAGCCAGCTCAATCCTGCGCATGCGCAGTAGTACAAGCCCGGCTGGGTAGCCAACTTTCAAGCTTCTAGGGGAATAAGCTCAAAAGGAGGGAATCGCTATAAAAAAAACAGGTAATGTATATTTTCGGTTAGGCAATAAAAACTAAAATTAAGCAAGTGCAGGGCCTGCAATTTTAGTCTTTTTGGCAAACCTTATGGGACAGACAGGACGGCAATAAATTGCGAGCTATTAAAGGCGCTGTCGAGGAATGGCACTCGGCGTGTCGCCGCAGTCGCTCTGTAGAGGTGGTGTTGGCCCGTTTGCGCATTGGTCACACCCGACTTACTCACCGTTTCCTTTTGAGGGGGTTGACTCTCCTGAATGTCATTGGCGTTGACGGCCGCTTACGGTCCAGCACTTCCTTGTTGATTGTCGCCATCTTGATGGTGTTCGTCGTCGTTTCCATCTTCCGCAGGGCATTGCACGTCAATTGGGCGATAAGTCTGTCTTCCTCTCCGGTGTTTTTCAATTTTTGCAGGAGGTTTAGATGTATGACAAGATTTAGATTAGGGGTTTGTATTATATCTCTGTAATGTGTGGTGCAGTGGAAACCCGGACCGTTGCACTGTGACTGAGGTTGGCGCTAGTGACCTAGCGCCATTAAGCCTCAATCCCCCCTAAGCCTCCAGAGCATACTGAACCTTAACCAGTGTAGACCCGCGTGGCAACCCTGAATAAATCTCTCTTAACACTAAGAAGGGCTTCCTATTCATTCATCAGGTCCAGGTGGCCTAGCATAAGCCACGACTGGATCGCCTCTGTTTTCCAAAATCGACAAGGACTCTGACCTAAGCAAGAACCTGGTGCCACAGTCTCCCAGTCAGGCGATTTCGAGTCCACCGGGATCTGGTCAGACCCAATAATTACGTGATTTAGCCTCTTGGTGGGCATACGCTGCGGGAACTCCCTTGGATGAAATCCTTACACACGCACATGGAGGAATAGGACGACTTCCATCACCCACTATTTCAGGAACTTTCCAGTGGCTACTGGAAGTCGAAGTTCAGGACCTCGTAATTGCCGGCAGTTATATCAGTGGACAATGATGTGACTGGCCAGCCAGGAGAGGAGAAAGAGGTGAAGAAGGTTAGTACTAGGGCTGTACTGATTCAGAGCTGCCGAGCCGATTCTCGCTGAGCTGAGCATGATCGGCTGTGATCGGTGCACCAAGTAATTACGTCCATTGTACCAAGCCGAGAGATACAGCTCGCGTCTAGTATTAACATTGATCCTGGGGGCAATGGACATTGAACGCGAGCATCATTCTGGCGGCTACTCAGTTCCAGTCAATGATTATGGTCGATGCACTGTTCCTGCTGCAATAATGTTGAACGGCTACCGCAGAATTCAATACATGAACTAAATTTGCAGGTAATTTGTGCAAATGGACTACATTTTTTATGCTTTTTACTCTGTTTTGCTTTCATATTACACTTGGCAACAGCAGCATTGTTTTGGTAACACCAGGCTGTTGCCAGGGACTGGTGGAGCTTCCCCAACCGCCCATCCCGGGTCAAAGTACGAGTCCAGGGTTCGGTTCGGGATTTCAAAACATGCTTTTACTGGAGCCGCAAATGAGAGGTTTACATGCATTGGTCTCTGTCCTCTCACTCACCGTACGTCACCAGGTTGCGCATGTGCTTGGCGAGTGGCTAAGAAGGCCAGTTGGGAGGGATGTGACAAGCTGGGTGGGAAGTGACGAGCTGAGTGAGCTAGGCATTCTCACACGCCCCCCCCCTCCTCACCAAAATCGGTATACGTCCATTGCTTCAAGGTGGACGCCGTGTTACATTTGTGTCTCATTTCAACAATGGGAGAAAAAAAATCGAGTTTGTGCGTTACAATTCGTTTTACAAAGAGAGACTCGTGAATCAAACATGCTGATGCTTAAGCTCGCACGCTTTCCCTACCTTACGCCTGCTTTAAACGCTTCATACAAAATCATGCTCAATGTGGCTACGCTTGCATGTCTTCTTTTTTCTTGCGCTGCACTGCACTGAAGTGGCTTTGCGTCCCTAGGGTACGACTTAGTTCTTTGGGTAGAAAATTGCGCCCCGAAGGTACGGCTTAGTCCACAAGGAAAACTTGGTGAAAACACTGTTGTTGCGTCCCAAAGTTACGGCTTAGTCTCGTTTTCATCTGGGTCACTGCACAGTTTTTTGTGTGTTCGAATCGTACTGTGGGGTTCGTTGGCTTTACGTGAAGGTGAAGTTTGATGTGTAGATCTTTACCCCTTCTTCCGAGCTTGCTGGGTTGTACATGCCGTTTGCGCTGGTGGTGAGATGTCTTCATTACCATGAGACGTGATTTCGGAAGAGTTGGACATTTCATTGTGATGTGCCTTCAATTTTAATGCTTGGCCGTTACACATCTCCAGTCGTTTTGTGGTCGTCCAAGTTTGTCCCATGATGCAAAATTTGTGATCACCGAGCCTGCGCTCACAGTCCCATCTCGCCATTGTTCTCGTCGCCGAAGCGTCGATTCACACCTCTCCCAATCTCTTTCCCTTTCAGCTGCTGTCCCGCGATTCCTTCCATCTTACTGGCTAGTGATTAGTTTGTTCCAGTCTTCAACTCGATTCTCTGGAATGGTAGTACTGCGAAGAACTGGATGTAGTCTTTTTTGATGCGCCGGAGTTTTGCTGATTGTCCGGCATCTGGTGCGACTAGCAGAATTCGTTCTGGCGTTGTCAGAGTCTGCAAAGTCTTGGGATTCGTCAGGCTCTCTCCAGTCTGGGTCGTAATCTGGTTCTGAGCTGGATGAGCCCGAGCTGTCTCTTTCTTCGTCGGAGGCTGCGATATCAGATTGATCATCGGGTAATTAGTCCGTGTTGACATCTACATGTGTTGTGGCCGGATGATGCAGGTCGTCAGCTGCGGGTGTGGGTGGCTGTGGTCCTTTCCGATCCATTGTTGTTGGATCCCAGTATGCCTCCAGTGCCTTGAAGATCGGTTCCAACTTCTTTGCGATGCCTTTGTCGGCGTTGGACAGGACCTGGTTTCTTATCTTTTCTAGTTCTCCGACTTTGAATTCCACGATGTCGTTGGTCATAGATCTTTGTGGCTCTTGCAGCTTCCGCTAGGTTTGCAACGACGAGATCATATGCCTTGTTCATCTCTGCTCTCATCTCCTTTGCGTGTTCTTGCGGTGTTTTGGGCGAGGTGGTGTCTGGCAGGCTGATGTTCCGTAATGCAGTCCTTGGATCTCTGGCGTGCATCAAGTAGTGCGGAGTTTCGCCCGTGCTCACGTGTGGAGAGGTATTGATAGCATATTGGAGAGTTGGTAGCAACGGTCCCCAGGTGGTTTCGTGATCGTGAAGGAATGGCCTAATACACCCTTTCATGGTTCTGTGGGCGCGCTCCGTGGCATTCGACTGCCGTGGTAAGCTGTTGTGCGGTGGTGCTTCACTCCGGTTAGTTCCAGCAGGTTGGTGAATACTTTGGAGATGAAGGCGGCTGCATTGTCAGAAACAAAGCTGGCTGGGGGGTCCATGTACGTCTAGAATTTCATCTCTGAACTTTCTTGCTGCAGTCTTTGCTGTCGCTGACTTGGTGGGAATCAGCCAGACGAATTTAGTATAGTAGTCCATGACTGAAATGATGTATTTGAGCCGGTGCGTGGTCTCTGGCAGAGGACCGACGAAGTTGATTCCTAGCATGTGGAATGGCTCTTGCAGGATGACGGGCTGCATGTTGTCAATGCGTTTTTGCTGGGACGTCTTTGCGATTTGGCAGGCGTAACAGGAGCGGACGTAGGCCTTGCAATCCGAAAACATGTGTTGCCAGTGGTTCGCGGTGCTCTGAGCCTCTGCATGGTTTTGGTTACCCCCAAGTGACCAGCCTGTCTGTGGTCGTGACAGTCCTTGAGGTAAGAGTGTTGCAGATTCTCAGGAATGTAGTTCCTCCATGCATTTTCCGGGTGTCCTCTTTCAGGTGCCAGCGGGTCGATGTGGTAGAGGACTCCGTCGCTGTCAAAGGTGTAGGATCTGCGTACTTTGTTGACTTAGTTCTACGTCTCTTCGTTGCCTGCGAGTTCTGGTCTCGATAGAGCCTTTAAGATTCTACTTGCTGCCGGATCTGTTTCTTGTCTCGGATGTCGGCTTCTGGCTGAGTCCTGATATAGAGTAGTGGGTATTGTAGCGTCGTCTGTTGTTTGATGGCTTCTTCGACCTTGGCGGGGCTGCTCGTCTGATTCTTGGCGCTGGTCTTGTTTGGTGGTTCGTGTTCTGCATCTGAGATGGTCGGTGCGGAATTGCGAGATAAAGCGTCTGCCACTATGTTTTCCTTCCCTGGTCGGTGAACTACAGAAAAAACAAACCTTTGTAGTCTGATGGCCCATCTCTCTGTCCTTGCCGATAAAGTTTTCTTGGACAGGATCCATTTGAGTGCGGAGTTGCACCCCAAGACCTTCCATGGACGCATCTGACTCGACGACAAGGGGTTGTGTATAGTCTGGCAGAGCTAGGATGCCTGCGGTCAGCAGTTTGTTCTTGTGAGTGTCGAACGCACGTTGATGTTCGTCGTTCCACTGGAAGTCTTGGTCTTTCCTCGTTGGGTGGTGGAGCGAGGAGGCAATGGAGGAAAAGTGGGCGATACATTTCCGGAAGTATCCGCATAGCCCCATAAAGGCTTCCAGGGTTTCTTCCTGGTCGTTGGTCGAGGGCAGTTGCAGATGGCTGGCATGTGTTCTGATGTCAGCTCGATCCCCTTGGCGGTGACTCTTGATTCCTAGGATTTTGTGTTCTGGTACCCCAAAGTGGCATTTTTTCCTCTTTAGAGTGCCGCTCTTAACCTGCCGCTCTTAACCTCTTGAATATCTCCTTCAAGGCCCAGCAATGCTCTTTCCAGGTGCGTGTCGCAATAATAATGTCATCAATGTATAGTATGCACACATTATTGATGAGGTCCCCTAAGATCGCTGTCATTGTTCTTTGGAATGCTTGGCTAGCCGTCTTAAGCCTGAAGGGTAAGACCTTGAACTTGAATGCCCCGCGATGACAGATGAAAGTGGTGCAGTATTGGCTTGCAGGGTCGAGGGGAATTTGATGAAAACCCTGCTCGTCGTCCAGGAGCGAGATGTACTTTGCTCCGGCGAGAAAGTGGAAGACTTCATCTGTGCGTGGCATGGGATAATTGTCCGTCTCAATCCAAGAGTTCAGCTATCGATAGTCTAAAATGGGGCGGAATCCTCTTCCATTCTTTTTTCGTTTGAGAAATAATGGCGATCCCCATTGGCTCCCCGATGCTTCGATCCTATTGGTCGCTAGGAGGTCATCTACCATCTTGTCTATCTCTTTCTTGATGGCTGATGCGCGATTTCAACATGGCCGCCACCGCTCGCTCCGGATTTCACATGAGCGCTTGTGTTTTAGTTCGTCTTTGAAAATCAACAGATAGATGATGTTTCACAGCATTAAAAAATTAAAACAGCAGCTACAATGCAAAACTAAACTGGAAAGGGAGCCTATAAACCTTCACACTATCGCGTATCAGGTGGGAACAACGATTTTTAGCTTAACTAAATGCCGACTTTCGGTCGCGTTTTGTCAACACGCGATTTTCAATTTAGTTCGTTACCGCCCGAAATAAAAAAAAAATTGTTCTCCGCAACTATTAAAGCCACTTATCTTGATTTTTTCTGTGCACCTTATCTGTTGCGTGCGTGTAGTAAGTTTGAAATAATTGTGTCCAATTGTTGTCGCAAGAATTAATATTTCGTTAGTGTCTCACTCCATGGGTGACGGGGAAAAAAAATTCACTCCATGAGCAACAACAATTTTTTTAACTCACTGCTGAAAAGGTTAAGGAAACTGGTCTTCAACGCACACAGTTAGTGGTAACATGCAAGTTTGGCCAGTGCTTCACGCTCTATGAATGAAACACAACAGGTAGGTAAACTACGATGCCCTTACAACGTTATTCAATCCACAATAATCAATGTCATCCGCCATAAAGTTATGTTAATCTGGCACAAAAACAAACTCGGTAACATTGTTCGCAGAGATAGAGAGACATAGTTCAAACTCACGAGACGGATTAAACAATAAGGTCGAGACAGGCGCGATACAACGATTAGCCGCCACATCAAAATCCACCATATGGTTTTAGGCCTACCGATCAACAGGTGCGCTATCGCTAAAGTTCGTCAAATCGCAAAAGTTTCTTTCCCCCAAGGTCGACAGAGTACTTATCTACAATCGGGCGCTATTTGTAAGGATGCTGAAGTCTATTCTACTGAAGTTCAACCTCCTTATGGGAATTATTTGACGAAGACACGACTTCCCCATGTTACCGTGCTCTTTAGTTACTCGTCAACTCAACAACTCGGTACAAGTTCAACATTGCACATGCACGGCGGTTGGTGCTGGTTAGCCAGCCCCAGAACCATTACAGGGGCGGGGGGGGGGGACATCTCGGTGGCCAGAGGACGGTTACCAGAAACATACGACCTCCTTCAACGCTGATACCGCTGAACCAGCATTGCTACCCGCTGTGCATTAATTCTGCGCAGCCTCCCTGGATTCGAACCGCATCCCCATTATCTACTCTTTTGAAGCCGCCACCCTCCGCACATCCTGTTATCCTGTTGCGCAGCCTTTATCTAATATATACTCGAACGATACAATCCGGTCCACTCTTTCTTCTGCCTCCGACCTGTGCGGTTGTGCTGAGTACTGTTTGCTCTCCCTATCAAGTCCAGTCCTCATGTCCTCCTATCGCTCCGCCTACCATCCGCCTGCCACTCCGCATCCTATGCGACCACACACCATGGATGCACCTGTGAAACCACTGGTCCGCCTGGCATCGTTCTCCTCTCCTGCTCGCTAGGCCCTTCCGATCCAGGGGTACGGTTCTTGCCCTTACTTCAGCTCAAGTTTTCTTGGTCCTGCAACACTGCACCGCATCCAACCTCATC
Source organism: Lithobius niger (assembly GCA_023313725.1). Taxonomy (NCBI): domain Eukaryota; kingdom Metazoa; phylum Arthropoda; class Chilopoda; order Lithobiomorpha; family Lithobiidae; genus Lithobius; species Lithobius niger. The sequence continues at coordinate 35,119 of JAHWFP010156040.1, forward strand.
TCCAACTGATTCTCTCATCGGTACTGCGTCCTGTTCCCTTGCAGACGGCCCTCCACTGGTCTGGACTTGCACTTACCAAGAGAAGAACTCTTCTAGGATCCTTCTCATTCTCCCCGTCGTATTAGGATATGCTTCCTTCCATTGATAGACGCTTTACGCCTCAAGTGGGTTCCGGGAACCGCTGCTTCGGCCATCACCATCCCGTCTTCAGCTCCCTTGTTAATTTCCACAGACTGATCCTTCCAATTCTACCTGTGGGCTTTGCAGCTCCCGGTTAGGACTTGAACAGTCTAGCACTCCCAGCTTCTAGTCCGCTCCTATCAACTGATCCGGAAAACTGCAACCTGTTCTTCTTGGATTCCGTGTGTTCAACCTTACACCCTCCTTGACTTCCACATCACATTGGAATAGGCAATACAGCCATCTGCAACGTCGCTTTCCAAGGAACCACTTCGCATACTTCTGAATTCGTCTCTTAATTTTCACGATGACTTCAATCCTTCCGATTCCGGCTTCTCCGGTCTCTTCGTCCTCCTGCAAGCCTGCGATCCGCCACTACTCCAATACGGCACCCATGTTACTGTCAGCTACCATCTTCACGGTTCCCGACAAAGAAGCTCCGCAGACCTTTGCATCTGCTATTCCAGGGTCGGTCGTAAACAACGATCCTTCTTCTCCAGCCGCCGCCCTGAACAGTTGTCGTTGGCTCACTCCTCGCTCTGCTTCGCTTCACGCCCAGCCCGCGCTCCGCTCTGAGAGGGAACATTAACTAATCTGCTGATTCATCTAGTGTTCTCCACATCCTCTGACCCTTTGGGGCCCTCTGCCTCCGGCATGGGAATTCTTGAATTGCCAGCACTCCCTTGCCCCGACGATAACATTGATTAATCCTTTCCTATCCGAACCCTCTGCTCCGCCTCTGCCACGTTGATACAATCATCATGCCTCCTATTCCGTGCTGCCGGCCCGCCGCTAGACAAGACTTGCATTCCCCTAGTATAGAACTTTCCGTACCAAGGATCGCTGCGCATGCTTCATGTTCCAGGTAACGACTCGGAAGGCAGCAGCCAAGAAGGTGGCCTCTTCTGCGATCTTCAGTCCTTCAGCCCCTTCCTCCTGCTCATCACAGCCCGTCACCACATGCTCCGCTACCTTTCAGAGTAGGGAACCTCTCTCCAACGCTCGAACACATGCACTCATGTATTCCTCTCTCCACACCTTCAAGAGGACACAACTACCTGACCCTGTTCTTACATGGCCACCTGGTTGGACTCTATGCTTTAGAATTAACGTGCCAACATTAACGATCCTGGTCCTTCCCAGCATCCTGATCCTGTTCCGCCAGTAGTTCAGCCATTCGCACCGATTCACGAACCTACGGACGGACGCTCCCTCTTTGATGGAGAGGACACTCCTTCGGCCACCCCGGTCCTCCATTCCATGGTGACTTCAATCCTTCAGAGACTCCTTCTCCGGACGTGCTAAAACGATGGTAGGGAACATCACCCCTGATTGCTCCCTGTATAAACCAGAGATACCGACACTCCTTGACAAGCCGCCCAATCCGGCACATTTCTACACGACCCGCGTTCCCTAGCCTTTTTGTTCAACATGCCACAACTGACACTGGACACGGTTACGAACTCTTGCCTGTCTTTTGATTCCTCGACTTTTCTTGCAAATTTCCTTCGGCTACTACGCCAACTTGTTCTCCTTGAACAATGTTATTTTTTTAACAATAAACATGCACCCATCTCCCATCCTACAGCCCCTCCTTGCGTCCCTCCGGAGGATCATCGCCAGAACAAGCAGCCCCTGCCACAAGGTTTCAGCTACAATGGACTTCCTTTCTTTCGACCCTGCCACGCCACACGAGAGTGCTCCTTGGTCCAGCATTGTCTGCTCGCATCGTCCCGCTGCTCCTGGGCCTTGCTAGTTGTGTCATTACCATTTTGGTATCGCTTCAGCATCCTCTGGGAGTGCTCCCGTAAGACGGTGCCTTTCTTTCCGCTCCCGGTTACCAAGGCCACCCTCTCCACTTGATGCGTTTCGGGACCAAGCCGGTGACGATGTGCTCCGCGTACCGGTCCGTTTTCACCTTTCCCGGACCCATTTCACAGTTCCGGCTTACGTCTATGTAATTTAAGAATCCTACCTGCTTCACTGCACAGCCTCGATCCCCCTTTTGGTCCGAGTCCGTCGTATCTTCCCATTGGAACTATGGGTAATTAGTTTTTATTGCCGTCTACAGTGTAAAACTTCGTGTTGCTGTGACTTCGTCATTTCAACAATTTCCTAAGGATTCCAGTCACCTTTGGCGGCTGTTGCTCCTTTACCCTGGGACCTGTTTGGAACCGGTCTGTTCTGTAAGTCGCTTTCGCTCCTTTTCCGACTCCCTTTCAATGCTCGCCTTCAGTACTCCGTAGCGTCATCCAGCTCCACGATGACCTTCCTCCCAACTTGCACCGATACATTTTCACTCACTTCTCCTCCGGTTGCCTTCAGGTTCACTGAAGAAGTTGGCTTCAGGGTTGCCAGTCCGTAGCCAGAGCACCGTCACCAAGGCCCACCGCTAGTGACGAAGTCTGTTGAGTGCTAAAAGAAAAACAGGTAATGGATATTTTGTTGGCAACTAAAAACGTACCATTTTAAGAAACAAAAACGCACCTGAACCACCAGGAAGAACACAGTTCTACTTGATTTTTCGGAGAATATACCGTTCTTTCTTCAGAAAACCACTCACAACACGGAGGAAAAATAAGTTCTCACATAACCATTCGTAAACGAAAATTGAAAGGACGAGAGTGGAAGAGCAGACCACTGATCTATATATCTTCTCTTCAAAGGAGATTCCAATTCTTGTCAAACTCGGCTGTGAGCTGATGGTGCACCAAGCCCTCAATACGGTTGTAAGATGTTCCCGTGAGGTTCATTGGAAGGATCGTCGTCGGGAGAAGCGTTTCTTAGCAAAAGACTCCAAAGCTCGAAGGTGGGGGCCATATTTTGGGTTAGATTTCATTAACACAGAGGTATGATGCCAAGCTGTGGAGTATCCGTTCTTATTGTGGTGTTGGACTATACCACTGAGCTTCTCCCCACGGCGGGTGGCTCCCACGTGTTCACCAACGCGCACTTCAAGTCTCCTTTTGGTCTCACCAATATTGACAGCTTCACAGTCTTGACAGGGAATCCGATACACAACACCAGTGAGATCCCTCAAATGTGCTGGGGGCTGTGTGGACTGCATGGATGTCTGAGATTCGGCGACTGGGGGCTGTGTGTACTGCATGGATGTTTGAGATTCGGCGACTGGTCCATTTTCACACTAGTCGGTGGGGGGGGGGGGGAGAAGGAGGTCGGACGGAGGGCTTGGTGCACCATCAGCTCACAGCTGAGTTTGACAAGAAGTGGAATCTCTTTGGAAGCGAAGATATATAGATCAGTGGTCTGCTCCTTCACGCGCGTCCTTTCAATTTTGTTTACGAATGGTTATGTGAGAACTTATTTTCCTCCGTGTTGTGAGTGGTTTTCTGAAGAAGGAGAACGGTGTTTACTCCGAAAATTCAAGTAGAACTGTGAACTGTGTTCTTCCTAGTGATTCAGGTGTGTTTTGTTTCTTAAATGTCTTTGCAAAACCACTGTTATCGCCGTTTAGTTATCTTACCAGGAACTGGTTGAAGATCGTTTTTATTGCCGAACCGAATCTATACAATACCTGTTTTTCAGCTCCGGCCTGCCATTCCTCCCCTCGTGAATTACCTTGGTGACAATTAAGAGGATCGAAAAAGGATGAGGTATGGTGCTGCCCCAGCGCTCATATAGGAGGACTGTGTCCGCGCATGCGTAGAGGAATCACTACGGGACTGGCAGGGAAGCCAACTTTCTTTCTCTGGAAGAAGCAATGAGAACCAGAAATCGCAGGAATCGCAGAATCGCAGAAATCGTAAATTGAAGAAACCACCACCTGTTCATGGAAATCTGAGCCCAAACTACGTGCCTCCCCAATCGTGTAACCTGACTTCGAAATCCGTTACGGCTTTTTCCTCTCCCAATGAGAAACCACTTCTTTTCATTGGGGACTCCCATATTCGTGGTGTTAGACCACCTACTATGTGCCGAGTAAAAACCTGGTGTTTTCCAGGCGCCACTGTCCAGTTCATTAACAATACCCTTCCAGGCCTCCTCCATCTTTTTCCTAAGGACGCCGACTTTGTTATCACAGCGGGATCAAACAACATAACCATTGACTCCCCTACTGAAATTGCTAGACATCTCCATAAAAACTGCGATCCCATAACCGTCTTGCCAAGGTAACGCTGGTGGGGCTGTTTCCACGTCTTCTTGCACGTCATAGGAATGACGACCAATTATGCATACACACTAACCTACTGATGAAAGATGTTTGTATAACCCGCTCCTGCAACTGGCTTTCCCTTGACCAACAGATATGCTCCAGGCCAACTATTCTGGCACGTGATGGTCTCCACCTCACTAGACTAGGCAAACACATTCTCCTTAAGGAAATTAACCAACTACTTGCGCCCTTGGAAAACCAACTCCTTTAAAAGGGAGTAGTCCCGCTTGCCCCACTCACGACTGTTCCCGGCGAACTATGCAACCAGTATCCCCTACAAACAGACTACTGCCTCCTACCACTTTAGCCACCTCTGATTTAAAGTGTCTACCTCTGAATGCTAGGAGTATTTTAAAAAACTTACCATTTTTTCACGCTTTGCTGGCGCAAAACTTTTATGATTTGTATTTTGTTACTGAAACTTGGTTGGGTGTGGGGGACGCTGATGCTACTGTTCTCGGGGGATACCCTGTCGACATTTTTCGCCATGACCGTAGTTCACACGCTGGAGGCATTATGGTGGTCTATAAGCGAAACCTTCCGACCGCACTGGTGCACCTTTCTGCTGAGTCTGAATCTTTCTGTGTCATTATCCCAAATTTTAACATTCAGTTTATTTTGGCCTATTTACCTAACAGTTATTCACTTATCCAAATTGAAAATCTTTCTAAATTTATTCTGACTTCCTTTAATACAAAGCTTAATAACATTCTGTTAGGTGATTTTAACCTTTCTTCCGTCGACTGGCAGACTGGCCTCGCTTCTGACAAACCCCACCGTGACTTCTTAAGCAGTATTGCCCCACTGGCTTTCACGCAATTGGTTGATTTTCCGACTCGAGGATCTAATATTTTAGACTTGGTTTTTACGACTGAGAACAGGCTTATTTACGGTCTTACTTCCATTCCAAACTTAGGTACTAGTGACCATAGCGCTGTTGAGTTCTCTATTAACAACACCAGCACCCTTGTAAATCAGCCCCTTAAGCGACGTGCACCCATCAACTTTGAAAAGTTAAGATTACGGTTATCAAACTTAAATTGGCCCTCTATTTTTTTGGGGAATGACTCAAATGTCGATGACCTTTGGACAACCTTCTCAAACAACCTTCAGTTTCATATTGAAGCTTCTAGATACATAGGTCATCCTAACACTCGAGCTTCTTCACATTTTCTTCCATCCTTCATCCGAAAGATTGGTGTTAAAAAATTAAAATGTTGGAACCGACTTAAAAAATCAAATTCACCAGCCAACAAACTACTTTACGACAAGATACGACTGGCCTACTCCGATGCTGTAAATTCTTGGCACGCCAGGCGTGAACACCATACTCTAGCCAAAGGTGATCTTAGCTCATTTTTTCGTCTATACCGCACTAAAACACGATCTTCTAGAACTTTTCCACCACTATTAAAAACTGGATGTTATACAACCTCCGACTTAGATAAGTCAAAGCTCTTAAATTCTATCTTTATTGCTAATGGTCAAATTGACAACACTTCACAAAATCCAGCTTCATCGACTGTTGTTCCACAAATTCCCACCTTGACCACCCTATCAGAGATGTCCTTTAACCGTGAAAGCTTACTCTCCGTTATTGCAAATCTAAAATCTAGTCATTCATTGGGCCCAGACGGTTTTTCCGCCTTTTTTTCAAACAACTTGCTACCGAATTGGTAGACCCCTTGATTTTAATTTTTAATTTTTCTTTCGCAACTGGCACTATCCCATCTTGCTGGAATCAGGCAATTGTTATACCTGTTTTTAAGAAGGGAAATCCATCAGATCCATCAAATTATCGTCCTATTGCCTTGACTTCAGTAGTATGCAAATTGATGGAAACCCATATCCGAGTGGTCTTACTTAAATATTTGACTGAACACAACCTTATTAAATCTGACCAATTCGGGTTTCTGCCAGGACGTTCGACTACACACCAATTACTTCTGTGCTTGGACCGTTGGTCCTCTGCATTGGATATTGGTATCCCATTTGATAGAATATATTTCGATTTCTGTAAGGCTTTCGAATCTGTTATTCATTCTAAATTATTAGTAAAACTGGTTAATATTGGCGTAAGTGGCAAACTGCTAACCTGGATTGGCGCTTTTCTGTCAAACCGTTCACAACGTGTTAAAATTGGTGATTCTTATTCCTCATGAGGGAAGCTTTCTAGTGGTGTTCCCCAGGGCTCTGTTCTTGGTCCAATCCTTTTTGTCATATTCTTAAACGATCTTTCCTTTGACCATACATCTGATAACCGTTTCCACTATAAATTTGCTGATGACCTTAAAGTGGGTTCCCCTATTGTAAATTTAACCGATGGCTTTCATTTATTTGAAGATATCAACTATATCTATAACTGGTCTGTTTTTTGGCAACTGCCTCTCTCCCTGAGTAAATGCTGTACCTTCCATATTGGTGAACAAAACCCTGGCCTCTTTTACTCTATGGCAAATGCCAACCTGAACGTTTTAACAAATATCTGTGACCTTGGGGTTTGGTTCTCAACTAACCTCAAATCCACTTTACACTGTAACAAAATCTCTTCCCTTGCTTTTCGCAGACTAGCGTTAATACGTAAATGTTTTACTTCTAACAACCTAGAAATTAAGACTCGTGCTTTTTGCGTCTTTGTTCGCCCAATTTTAGAGTACGCCAGTCCGGTTTGGTCCCCCCATTTACTTCAGGATATCGATGTCCTGGAGTCGGTTCAACGTTCTTTCACCCGACAACTGCCTGGCTTGAGGTCTCTACCGGCTGACGAACGACTCAAACTTTCCGGCCTTGAGCCTCTGGAGCTGCGTCGCCTTGGGCTGACCTTATTTTGACATTTCAGATTTTGAAGGGCTTTCTTCCGGTCGACCTTCCTTTTTTCGATTTAGCGGCCCCATCTACGACTCGCGGACACTCTTTAAAACTTTCTCTGCCTAAATTCTCCACGGAGTGTAGGAGATCTTTTTTCGCTGTTCGCGTCGTCGGCGTGTGGAACTCCCTCCCTGAGCACGTTGTGTCAGCGCCATCCGTACCTATTTTTAAACGACATCTGTCTCTTTGCCCTTTGAACAAGTTTCTGAAACGAACTTACTAACTCTTAGGGCCAGTGTAAGAGGCATGCCCTTCTGTGTCCTTCCCCCACTTGGGGCAAACTGATTATTATTATAACCCAGGAGAGTGCTAACAGAAAAACAAATAATGTTTACTTTTGGTTCGGCAATAAAAACGATCTTCAACCAGTTCCTGGTTAAGATAACTTTTTTACTTACCCTAAAATGCCACCTTTAGGGAATCCACCCACCAATCCCACTGCTCGAACCTGCGGTAATGTATGTATCAGGAAACGAACGTCGGGAACAATGGAACTACGTCAATGAGTTATGTAAATTGGGACACCGCCCTGGTTGGAAGCTTGTACGCTTGTACCTGAAGTTAATGTTGGGCACAGCATATTTTTGAAACGAAAATAGCATAAATTAGAAAAGGTAAGTATTTTCGAATATGTAGAAATATCTTGATTTTGTGAAAATAAGCGTAACAAAAGTGGTTCCTTCAACGGTAAAATTAATTTTCATACTAAACAGTGTGACGTTTTTAGATTTTTGAATAAGTAAAAACTGTTCTTATGTTTAAAACTATGTCTTTCAGATCAATGTAAAAGCTGACGTTTGGTCCCTCGGCTGCATCTTATACAATCTGGTTTATGGCCGGACACCTTTTCAACACATTGTGCAACCCATGGCCAAAATGCAAGCAATTACCAATCCTAACCACGCTATAAACTTTCCAGAGATTGCTGACAAGCAGCTTATTGATGTGATGCAGGTATGGTGATCGTCAAACTTGTTCAGCTAGTTCATAGCTTACCGTTAGGGTTTAAACGATGGCTATGCTCTTCGTTCCAGGATGTAGCCTACCAGCTGAATCTTTCAACTTAGAATTTTTTTTAACCCCTGTGAGATTTGATTTGTCCGTTCAGAGTTTGAAGTTAAAGGCATTTTGTGCATGTGGCGTAATACGGAACCGAAAAAAGGCTAATGACTAACGACGATGTAATGGGAATTCCGGTTCTTTCGATTCTGGTGCCAGCTCTACAAATAATATGCCAATCCTTACGGTATTTACTGCGCCCCCTTCGGAAGTTTTGTTGTATAATTTAGACCCTTAACAGTTCACATTACATCCCCCTTCCGTGACCGTTGCTGCCCTCCATCTACTTCTGGCTTATCTGTACAGGGTTTAAACTTGATAAGTGTTTCAATGGGCACTTTATTGGGTGAAATTCAGGGACTTAGAAGAAATTTAACGTGGTAGTCAAGGACATCGCGAGAGCAACACTTAAGGAATGTGATGTCGAAAAGGCCAAAATGGTGGCTACATCAGTACCTGCATCGGCAGATCAGAGGTTTGCGTGTTAGAAGTTGATGTACCCCCAGCATTCTTAACATCGATGTTTCCTGTATTTTCCCTTAGATGGATGTACCCCTTCTGTCGTACACGCCGTTAGACAGCATTGGTAATTTCACATATAACTCTTCGGTTCAACACACTATCAACGCTTTGTTACCACTTCGCCACTTAACCAAAATGGCATCTCCTCCAGTGACGATATAGGGGAAAATTGGCTGTAAAGGCTAACCGCCAAAATTACGATTGGGTAGGATACCAGATCCCAAAAATCAACAACTGTGGGAAACCTTTTTTTTTCTTAGCGCTCACACCAGCACTGGGCCGATTTAGACGTATCGCAAAACTATGTTCACTCCTCTTCCTGCCATTCTTCAGAAAATGGACCTATTCGACTACAATAAATTTGCTTACTAGCCCAAAACTCTAGCTTCATTTCTGCACAACCAGAATGCAGAAATTCAACTCCAGTTTTTTTTATGTAATTAAGAAAAAAAGTTCCAAAGCAGTGCTTCCGCACGCAGCGATGCTGTCGACCATTTTCAAAACCTACCTGTATGTTATTATAAATACTTTGCTTGAATTTTTTTTTCACGGGACATAAAGGCCACGATTAGTGTTGTAACTAGGGGAAACAAGGTATTGCAACGCTCAAGCCTTATTTTATACATGTTTGAACGCTTCTTTAATTTTTATTAGCCCTTGCAGTTTTTATCTTGACATATGGCTTTGGCCAGGTTAGGACTTTTATTGAGAAAACTCCAACCCTAAAGGAATCCAGATGCTTCTAAAAACAACCCCCTACTTAGTAATGCGTTAAAGGATTTTAGTTATTCATTAAAATTTTCAGTATTTAACATTATAGTTAGATCTACTGGTAGTTCCGGCATATCTCACCCGCCCCGCCTTCAATAGTTGTGATGCATAACATTGCAGTTTACGAAAAGTTTGTCTAAGTTTTGGCTCTCAAAATTATCCTAACAGTGACATTTATTCAGGCCTCACTTCAAACTTAAAAATCCGTTAGCCCAACTGATTCAATGTATTTCAGTATAGCATGTGAGATCCTACACCCCAAAGGACCGGAGAGGCCTTTTTTTAGCCACTCAAGGCACAGCCTTTTTCAACCAATCCCAGCTCTCGATCCTCTGAGACAGTCATCCCTCTTTTACTTTACTAACAGCTAGCACTGGGCCTTAAGTTCAGGAGAAAGCAAGATCTACCTCCCGGTCCCAGTTCTCTGCCTGCCTGCCTGTCGCTAAGTTATCGGTTCAGTCCGCGGTTTCTCTAGCAACAAGCCCCCTTATACGCAAACAGCTAAAAGGATTCCTTAGCATAGCTCAAAAGGACTTCAGCCTACAGGTCGTTACTACGATGGTTAGAGGATTAAGAGATGCCCTGCCGGATGTTGCTGTGAGGATTGCGCGCCTCTGGGCCAGCACGCCTTGTCGTGCGAGCCCCAAAACTCCTCCTTGGGGCAGTTGGTAGGAGACGGAACCGGAAAGCACACGCTCCGGGCGCAGTGAAGGTAATAAACCGTGTTTTGGCCCGTCAGACGGTTGTGGACTGGATCATTGTGATGTTAAGTGCTGGTATGAAGACGTATTATCACATCGCCTTGCCGGGCGCCATGTAGAAGTTGTAAGTAACTTATTTTAAAACTTAAAATTCAGGAAAAATCTTTAGGACATCCCATTCTAAATTTTTAGCTTAAAATTTTAATTAGGCTGATTTCGCGTTTATACAGTGTGTCCCAGAGGTCCCGTCCACCCAAAATAAATGGCTGTATACTGGATATGAGTTGGTAAGAACAACGTACTCATACAGGAAATCACCTATGGCGAATCCGATGATGGTTCCCAAACTGAACTCAGAAATCGTTTTAAGGTCATCCGAAATATATCTCCTAAACTGTTCAAGATACGGGCATAAAGTAAATTAGAAAGTTGCTTGGGATGATACCATAAGTGCAACAAAGGAAACGGAACTGAAATTGCGCCACAAACACTGAAGATATGGGCAATACAACTTGGACAATGCAGCGGAGCCAATCAAGGGGCAGTGATAAGCAATCACATGTGGTTGTGTACTGAAGCACTAGCGATCGACTAGAGGAAAGCCTGTGCCTGACTTCGGTAATTGTATGAAATCAGGAGAGAAAACGTGGGGGGGGGAGTATCCGTGGACACGTGCTCCCCTCCCCATCCAATGAAGTTTGGTGCCCCCCAAAGAGCAGATTTGGGAACAATGTACGTAGCTCTCTTTTAATGGATCAAAGAAACCGCTTGTGTAAATTAAAAAAATAAAGAGAAAGCTCTGAGTACTTGGGGTACTGCTCCCCTCTGCTCTGAGCGGCTCTCGGTAAGGTGCACCACTAAATGCAGAAAGACAATAAATCAAGTGCTATGACTAATCGGTACGAATTTGTGGATTTTTTCTGTTGATTTGCTTTGTCGTATTTGTCTTATCACCTAAACGTAAAGAAGGAAACTTTTATTCATTAGTGAAGAATGTACCTGTATTTTCCTGCCTATGGATTGGTGTTCTGGTTATGGTGCACCTTCTAGATATCCATTTTCAGTGAGCCTCCGTTTTCAGCTTCAGTTCTTTCCATGCTTATTGGATGGATTGTTTTCTGCATAATCTTTGCTTCAAAACACCTTTCAACCTAATTAAGGCTATGAAATAACTGTATTTGATAATTTTCTAGGCTTATTGCTGCCCCTTGGTTGGCTCCCTTGCAGGGTCCAAGTTGTTTTGCCCATATTTTTCGTGTTGACGGCACGATTTCAATTCTGTTTTCTTTGTTGGCCTTGTGGTATCATCCTAATCAACTTTCTAATTTACTTCATACCTGTATCTTGAACAGTTTAGGAGATATATTTTGGATGACCTTGACGACGACAGTACATCAGTACATCAGTACAGTACATCAGTACCTAGACTGGAAGAAAAAACCCAAAAAATAACTTTTAACGGCAAATGTTGAGACATTTTGGCACCGGGCGGTTTTACCTTAATTTTGGCATGCTGAATCCGAATCTGCCCGGTACCAAGTAGAATTTCTCCTCCCAAGCCCGGAATTCAAGATGGCGTCCAAAAATGGCGACCCAAAAACATATTTTTGCTTCTAGCACCTAAACCATTCATCCGATCGAAAACAAACCAGTTACCAATTGTGTTCAGAATAAAATTTCCTTCAGAAAAAGTTCTATGCATGTTTTTCGTAAAATTAACCTTTCTGGCCGAAATTCGTCATTTAAAGTTCTATTAGGCCATTTATGTTTGCTATAGATCAACAGCGCACATGTGTATTATAATTCCTGACTTTAAACAGCTGCAATATTAGTTCTAATTAAGAACCATTAACATAATTGGGCTTAAATAAAAGGTGAAGATGTATATTTTGCAGCAAGGGTAATTTAAACGATTTATTTTAATTAGAATCTAAGCTACGACAGTTTATCTACATTATAGTGCTTTGATTTTGGGTCGTTTTACGATAAGTTTCATCTTCAAAGTGGTTAAGTAGTCGTTCTAAATTAGATAAATGGATGTAATTAGGCATAAATGAAAGATGAAGATGTATATTTTCCAACAAGGGTAATTAAAACGATTTATTTTAATTAGAAGCTAAGCCACAGCAGTTTATCTACATTGTAGCGCTTTGATGTTTGAGTCGTTTTACGATAAGTTTTATCTTCAAAGTGGTTCAGTAATTGTTCTAAATTAGATAAATGGATGTAATTAGGCATAAATGAAAGATGAAGGTGTATATTTTCCAACAAGGGGAATTAAAACGATTTATTTTAATTAGGAGCTAAGCTACGGTAGTTTATCTGCGATGTAGCGCTTTGATTTTTGAATAGTTTTACGATAAGGTCCATCTTTAAACTGGTGCAGTAGTCGTTTTAAATTAGATAAATGGATGTAATTAGGCTTAAGTGAAAGGTGAAGATGTATATTTTCCATCAAGGGTAATTAAAACGAATTATTTTAATTAAAAGTTAAGCTACGGCAGTTTATCTACGATGTAGCGGTTTGATTTTTGTATCACTTTACGATCAGTTCCATTTTCAAACTGGTGTTATATTCGTTCTAAATTAGATAAATAGGTATAATTAGGCTTAAATAAACGATGAAGATGTATATTTTCCAACAAGGGTTTTTAAAACTATTTATTTTTTATTAGGAGCTGAGCTACGACAATTTTTCCACAGTATAGTGATATGCTTTTTGTGTCAGTTTATCACAAGTTCTATCTTTAAACTGCTACAGCAGCCGTTATAACAACGATAAAACGTTGTAATAACCCTTGTTGGAAAATACGTATCTTCGGCTTTCATATAAGCCTAATCACATCCATTTATCTGAATTAAAACTGCTACTACAGATAGTACTTGCCGTAAAATGACGCAAAAATTCAGGTGCTACAACGTAGATAAACTGCCATAGCTCAGCTCCTAATTAAAATAAATCGTTTTAATTACCTTTGTTGGAAAATATATAGCTTCATCTTTCATCTAAGCCTAATCACGTCCGTTTAAATGAATTAGAACGGCTACTGCAACAGTTTAAAGGAGGAACTTGTTGTAAAACAACCCAAAAATCAAAGTGATACAATGTAGATAAACTGTCGTAGCTTTGCTCCTAATTAAAATAAATCATTTTAATTACCCTTGTTGGAAAATATACATCTTCATCTTTTATATCTGCCTAATTATATATCCATTTATATAATTTAGAACGACTACTGTGGCAGTTTAAAGATGGAACTAGTCGTAAATTGACACAAATTAAAGGGCTACAACGCAGGTAAACTGGCGTAGCTTGGCTCCTAATTAAAATAAGTCATTTTCATTACCCTTGTTGGAAATATGTATCTTCATATTTTATTTAACCCTAATCACATCCATTTATCTGAATTAGAACCGTTACTGCAGCAGTTTAAAAATAGTACTTGTCGTAAAATGACGCAAAATTCAAAGCACTACTACATAGATAAACTGATATAACTCAGCTCCTAATCAAAATAAATCGTCCTAATTACCCTTGTTGAAAAGTACATATCTTCATCGTTCATATAAGCCTAATCACATCCATTTATCTGAATTAGGACCGCTACTGCAGCAAGTGTAAAGATAGAACTTGCTGTAAAATGATGCAAAATTCAAAGCGCTACAACGTAAATAAGCTGCCATAGCTCAGCACCTAATTAAAATAATCGTTTTTATTACCCTTGTTCGAAAATACATATCTTCATTTTTCATCTAAGTCTATTCACATCCATTTATCTGAATTAGAACCGCTACTGCAGCACTTTAACGATAGAACTTGCCGTAAAATGATGCAAAATTCAAAGCACTACAACGTAGATAAACTGCCATAGCTCAGCTCCTAATTAAAATAGTTTTAATTACCCTTGTTGGAAAATACATATCTTCATCGTAAAATGACGCAAAATTCAAAGCGCTGCGACATAGATAAACTGCCGTAGCTCAGTTTCTAATTAAAAAAAAAATTCAAAGCGCTGCGACATAGATAAACTGCCGTAGCTCAGTTTCTAATTGAAATAAATCGTTTTAATTACCCTTGTTGGAAAATATACAGGTTTACCTTTCATTTAACCATAATTATGGTAGTGGATCTTAATCAGAACTAACACTCCAGTTGTTTAAAGTCAGGAATTATAACACATATGCGCTGTAGTATCTATAGCATGCATAAACGGCTTAATAGAACTTAAATGACGAATTTCGATCACAAGGGTTAATTTTACGAAAAATATGAATAGAATCTTTTCTGAAGGAAATTTTATTCTAAACATAATTGGTAACCGGTTTATTTTCGATCAGATGAACGGTTTAGGCGTTAGAAGCCAAAGACTGTTTTTGGTCGCCATTTTTGGACGCCATCTGAATTCCAGGGTTAGGAGGAGAAATTCGACTAGGCACCGGGCAGATTCAGCATGCTCAAATTAGGTTAAAATCGCCCGGTGCCAAAATGT
>JAHWFP010156043.1:11583-22744 GCA_023313725.1 Lithobius niger
CTCTGAATTAAAGGGTGACAACATTTCTTGTTTAACGTCGATGCTTTTGGCAGCTAAGGGATAATCAGCATGCGAATCGTGTAAAACATCCTTTAGCTCAGATCCACCGTAACAGGTAACCCGCAGTGCTGTGTTACATCAAAAGACTGAAGCTCGTTCTCCGTTAGCCACAAAAAAATTGAAAATGGTAAAAGCTTATTCAAGCAATAATCGTACAAATTTGTTGCATCTAAATAAATTATGTAAGTGATTGGTTTGGATGGCTCGTAGTCCTCCAAGAGCAGGTTGTTTGCTTTAGTTTACCTCGTGGGGTAATTGAAACACTGCCCTGCATCCCCTTACTTACAAAATTATACACATCGACACTAGACAATAGCTCTGATTTTGCACCTGTCATGCATAAGGGAGAGGTAAGGTGTAAAAGTGACAAGGGTCCGACCTATACTGTCTCATTCAAATATTCCGAAAGTTCTTGAAGCAGTCATCTAGTAATGTTACGTCTGTTAAACATAAAGGTCGTGATATGAACCGAGTGTAGTGCAACAAGTTGCATTCAAAACTGTATAGGTGTACGAATATTCCCCATCCGTAATGTGACTGTTAGTGACTGTTAAAGTAGAAAAGGAAATATCTTTTGGGGCCAGCTGCATTTTGTCAAATTTATCGAATCCCGTAATGTATTCAAACCTGTAAACAACTTTACGTTTCAACAAATGGTGGAAATCTGGAAATACACCTTCTAAAACAGTGAACGTGGTTATCGTGTCAACTAAATTACCTAGTGACGATGGTAAAAATAAGAAAGAATCCATAAATTTAAAGTCTCTTATTTTAAGAGCCATGAAACTTTTGCTATTCTAAGGGATTACAGAAATATTTGCGTTACTAAAATATTTTAAGCTCCTAACCAAAAAATGCTCATAGTAACTTTTCAGATTGTAAATTACAATATGAAACTCGTCTTTATACTGATAATAGAGATTGCATTTGCCGTGTACCACACCTCTGAAAATGCCAGACAGATGATGATGATCACGCATCTTAGGGTCAGAGGGTTTGTTTACAAACGGTTTGTCACAGATAAAACAGTGAGCTGCCTCATTAAAGCTTTTGTACTCGTCATCGGTTAAAGACATTGGTACAAATTGTGATTTAATGTACTTAATGACGTCATACTCGTCCACAAAAGCCTTAAAAAAGGTTTCGATGCAATCTTCACCTCTGTATACACGTTTCGAATGAATTTCACCACTACGCCCAATAATCACGTACGCAAACCTGAAAGAGACGTGCACTTGAGTGTTAGAGTAAAGGAGTGCATAGGGTCGGGATCGACACACGTCTACAGTAGGTAATATTGCCTCAAAATGAGAATACATGACGTACCGGAGACGTAATTCACGGTCGTACCTGGTTAATGATATTTCTGGTTTTTCAGGCATGACCGTGTGTTGAGGTGCATAAGACCTACAAATAGTTAGGTGTTCATTTAATTTGTCGACTCTACAAAACGAAGAAATGGTAGTACTGACACACATATCTAGTATTGTCAGAGTGGGTTAAAAGACTAAAGTTCTTGATATAACGGTAGTGCTGGCCCCAAACCATAAGAAGCTTCACCTCAGGACAATTCTCCCATTTACTGAGATGTATGGGAGGGAAAAGTTCTTGTCTTAGTAACCGTACAGGTAGATGGCAACGTTGTTAGTAGCTTCGAACTTAGGAATTTCGTGCACTGGTGTAGGGAAACTAATTCCAGTTAAAGTCAGGGTATTTACGTACCTGGTATAATGTTTGATGCTGGAAGAATTACGAGGAGCTGGATGCAGTCCTGCTAACACTGAATAAAGCATTTATTATTAATACAATTCATGTTAACTAAGGCCGCCCTATTTTTCAAGTAGTCATTAATAAGACAACATCACACCCCCTTGTATGTGGTGTGTACTTGCCCACGTGAACGTCACAACATATTATTTTAGACACCATCCAGCCTGACCCATATCAATAAAAAATATCCAGTTGGTGTATTATTCTAGAAATGACCACATCGATTTGACACTGAATGTCTTCAGGCTTTAGAACAATCAATGCTGCACTGCATAGGAAGAGGGACGTATTTATCACCTCGTTTGGAAGTCCTGGTTTCTCCAGTATTAAAGTCAAACACAGTAAAAATTTAAATTGCATGTGACAACCTTGCAATACGGCGAACAATGGTTACAGGTAAAAACGGAAGGACTGGAAATAGGATTCAACATCAATGGACGATGTGGGCTCATCATAAACATAACGTTGAAAAGTGTTCCTGAAGGCAGATGTTTGCACGTGTAAAGGGCCCACAGATTCTTCAGAAACGGATGAATTATTAACAGCATTGTGCTGCACAAAATCGACTTTGGTGTTAAAGGTCAGCCTACAGGCAGAACAGGTGATGAAGTGATGCCGTTTGAGTCTGCATAGGGCAATTCCACATGTAAATGAATTACCGCATGTATCACAAACAAAAGTCCTAGATGTGTGCACTCTGACACGATGGCTCCCCAACCCACGCACCGTAGTGTACGTAATTTTCACATTCTTCGCAATGGTGAACCATTTTGCTTGACCTACAATAAATAAATGAAGAGAATGAAGAGTTAGTCACCGTTCCAGCACTTATACAGCATACAAAACAAACATAAAATAAAAAAGAAACAAGAACCCTAATGTTTTCATCAATATCTACAGAAATAAAAACAGCATGTTAACATTTTATCACAATTTTATTATCATTACTAAGCCAGTTACAGATCTTTTACAAACTTGTATACAAACTGATCAGGATTTTCAATATCTTTAAGAGCTTTAACAATTGTATTAGACGAATATCCTCTACATCTCAGTAATATAAGAATTACAGTAAAGTCCACACACGCACTTGTGTTGTATTCTTGAAACTGAATTACATTACGCCACCATTTAGTAGAACAATTCGTATTTAAATAAATAATGATCGAATATGACAAGGACGGCGAGCCACAGGGGTCGAAATATTTGCATGGTCCCAAGGCAACCCAGTGACTTCCAGGTTGGTCGGAAGGGTCCAATTGACGATGCTCCCTTCACGTAGAGAGAGCACGTGATTTGAAGGAAAGGTGCCTAGAAAGGTACTGCACCAGGGTCTCAAAATAGCGTTGATTTCTGACATGTTCATTCCGTAGACGGTTCCTTCTTTCATCAATTTCGAGAATCAATTTCGTGTTCTCCCAGAGTTAGCACGGTAACGTTTTGGGCTAAAATAGCTGGAATGTTGAATTGTCCTACGTACTTGTCCACTATTGCAACAACGTCTTACCAGGATTGTTACAAACTTGTCTTATCAATAATTAAAATTAGTACTGTTTGCTGATTCCATAGGTACAGCAGCCATGCTTCTAGTTACTGCCGCGCATCTTTCAACTGCTTCAATCCTTCGGTAACACTGTTCACAAGAAGTTACACTGATTTTAATGCAAAATACAACTCAGCATTGATCCATGTACTGTCCAGTTAGGGTAGTAACGTTGATAACAATTTCCGAGGTTCAATTTCCGAACTCATCACAAACGTGAATTTCTTTCTGTTTTTACTGTTTGCGTGTCGTTTGTCAGTGCACATTTACCAGTACTACTACTTTTCCCTACTAGATTTCAGGTGATAATAGAACTATTTCTACTAGTCAGAGTATCTTAGAAGTCTGTGTTCAGCCCCAAATCTATGTTACATTTACTTTTTTGTTGAATTTATTTTTAGTGTACTGTGTCAAAAGAAACTGAAAAATGTGGCGAGCCTGTCCGTATGAATTATATACAATTGCCGACACATTTGGGAACGTGCTTGCAGGCAACGCCAGGTAAAGTAGTTAGTTGCCTCTTTCAAAATTGCAAGCTTGTATTTGAAAAAATAAGGGGTTTTCGTTGCATCTGTATGCTGAGGCTTACGTAACAGCTGTAGTGGTCCTTGATGTAAAATAAAGCTTTCACTCGTATTTAAGTGGTTATACAGAATGCTTACTTGCATCTGTATTCATTTCAGTAAGTATTCTGTATAACCACTGAAATACGAGTGAAAGCTTTATTTTACACCAAGAACTACTATAGCCTGTTCCACATTATGTTTTCAGAAAACTAACTGTATGAGGCCCCGTTTTCTTCCACTACGAGTGCAAAAACATGTAAATATCCCACTCGTAGACTCTAACAGTAACTGTGTAGAGTCTACAATTGTGATTTCGACATGTTTTTGCACTCGTAGTGTAAGGAAACGTGGCGTCATACTGTTAGTTTTCTGCAAGCATAATCTGGAACAAACTATACCACGATTACATAAGCCTCAGCATGAACTTCCATGTAAATGTCAAATTTTGAAATCCTATAGTTTTGCCCAGTATTAACATAGACCAACGAAATTAGGTTTCTGGGATCGTGTCGTAACTATTTCACCACATTAGAAATTAATGACAACAATCGACCCGTTGGCGTGCACAGTATGATTATTTCTTGTTGTTGTATTTGCTGTTGCTCTTGTTGTTATTGGGAGTTTTTGCCCTCGCCTGGAGCTCGCATCACTGAACCGATTTTCAAGTTCTATAGCTTAAAACGTAGATATGGACTGAACAGGGCCTAGGGCCTCTCGCATGGTATTTTAATGTAACTATATGATGGAAAACCAAATGGGCAGGCATTGACAACGACCAACGACTTTTGAACATCATCTTTATGTGACTACAATATTCTCGTAAGCAGAGCATTTATTACTGCAGAGCACTGGGCAGAAAACATGAAGTAGAGTAACAAATTTTTACAAATCAACCTAAAACTATGAAAGTTGCTATACAAGTCTCTCATAGCAGTATGAGTCGAACTAGCCATGGACCCCCATGAACTCCCCCCTCCGTCCTCAGTGCCTTCCCCCCCCAACCCCCCTCCTTGGTGCGCCCTACCAGAGGCTTGGGCAACAAATTTGTGCAGATCAGGCTGAAAACATGAAATTTGGCACACAAGTCATTCTTAGAAGCATAAATCGAATCAACCATTGAGCCCCCATGTTATACCCCCAAGGGCCCACAGCGCTCCCCTGTGCCCAACAATTTCTGGAAAATAGAGCTAAAAGCTTGAAATTTGGTACACAAGTCCTTCTTAGCAGAACAAATCGAAACAGTCACGGATTCCCCATGAAATACTACCAAAGGTCCCCCAGGACCCGTCTTGTGTCCCCCTCTTCGGTTTGACTATCAAATTTTTGCAAATCGAGCTAAAATCATAAAATTTGGTATACTAACAAGTCTTTCTTTTACAAATCGAAGCAGCCATGTACCCCCATGAAATTCACTCACCACTGTGACACGCAATTTTTATACTTGAACGGAACGTTGTTTTTTGTTGACTCCATTTTTGCACGCACTACATTTGTCTTTTTTTTCATGTCCTTCAAACCCCCAAAATGCGTTTTGGATTGTATTTCTTTTAGTGAGATCACCAATCGCTCAGACGTTGACGAGCTAGTCGACCACCAATCCATTTGCTCCCAGCACCAATCAACAATGCCACTGTCATTTCATTTGTTAGCCAAAAGAACAAGTTCCGTATCGGCGACAATATTAAAAGTAAAATGTAACAACAATTGTCACGTAGTAATACGTTGAAGTCGGGTGATAAATAGGATATTACCCGCTTCTTCATACAGAAATTGACAATTGCCCGGGGCTGCAACCCTCGAGATTGTTGATCTGATCTCAGTCCTACAAAAAGGCAGGTGATATCCTATACATATCCTCATACTAACTACATGAGATTTTAATACCTACCTAACTATTTATTTGCCATTGGACTTTTGATTGACTGACAGACCACACGAACATTTGTTTTCAAGCATGGCTTCACTTAAACTTTAAATCGTTTTCTTCTGGGTACAGGCAAAAGTTTGAACAAGTTTATCAATATCTGAAATTTGTAGAGTTTGATGTTTCTGTAGATTTTGTGGGAAAATTTCCTTGCCAGTCCTTTTCCATTCTCGATGTCTCCTCTACACACTACACGGTCAAGGGATTTAATTTGACCACTCTTGATTACCCTAATTAAGCCAATGTTTGCCAACAATATTTTAACTTGATAGTTACTCGGTAAGGGATTCCCCGTCAGCTAAAACAATGGCCAAGCCTTTGGCCGAAGCGACTATTTAACATTCACCTGTCATTGTTGTAGAATGCATTTCTGTAAGAATTACTCTTTTGTTGGTAGAACTGTTTGTTACTCGCATTTCTCTTTGTAACAACCGAATTACCGTCCTTTTCCTGTACCTGCTGTTCCCTTAATCTATAACTGTTTTTTTTTCTATATATCTTTCCGTCTAATGGATGCCTTGCTATTGCTCTTCTTCTGCATCAGATCACGAAATCCGACGAATTGTTTTTACAATACAGCGGCCATTTTACTAGAATCTTGCTTGGGTTCCTTTTACCAAGACGAGGAAGGTGCAACGTCCATCGTTGATGAAGCGTATCATCCTTTTCCTTGCAAACTCTTGATTTAGTTTTGTCGTATTTTAATACGTTCTACTGCCCATTAAAGCGACTTTACCTCCACCATGGCTGATGTACGAGAAGCAACGGTATGACATACAGAAGAGAAGCGGTTCTGGTGAAGAGTGTGAGGCCGAGCCCAATCAAGCAATACAACGTTTGAACTAATTAATTTCTACGTTGGTACAATCGAAGACCAGTGTGTCATTTCTGCACTAGCTAGGTCATGAGAACGATCCTTAGACGAACCTCTGGTTGGTATTCATGTAGGCTTTTTATGGGACTGTTTTAACTTCGTTATGTGCAGGTCTTTAAGCGGTCGTACCAACTTAAAGCACCCTTCACGCTTAACAGCCTATAAACTAGTCTACACATGCTTTTCCCACAGATTTTATGACTTACATAGCATAAAAAAATACAACATCTCATGTTATTACATACCCAGTCATCTCGGGAAAAAGGGCTATGAATCTGTTGATGGTACTGTAGAGGCATGGTAACGCAATATCCTTCAGAGACACTCATAGTTTAGCAGAATTCTCGATTAAACAAAACTAAGTAGTCGTTTTATCTTCTGTATAAAATAAAACTGCTTAAAACAAATAGGCCACCGTTTCTTCAAATCAGCATTAGGGCACGTTTAGCAACCACTCGCTTTTGCATTCTCGCAGCTAGAAGCTAGAAACTGCCTCAAATTCCAACGTGGCGGCGGTTTTATGTCAACGAAAACAGTTCAGAAGTGAGTTCAGAAGCGGTTGGGAAAATTGGCACGGATTATAAGACTGCAAGTATTTATTCAAACGATGTCGGATTTAGCTAATCCATTTAGCGTTGTTACCATGGTAATGTCACCTTTGCCATCGCGATTGAGTTCTAGCTGCGAGAATGCAAAGGCGAGTCGCTGCGTAAACGCGCCCTAACTCCGTAACGACAGATTATGAGGTGCTTTGATAGCAATACTAGGCAACCAAGAAAGCTTCATCCATAGACCTTCTTTGTTTTTTTCCAGTTAGGGTCAACACCAAGTAGCTGCGCTTTTTCTGGTTTAGTTTGTGAGCACTGCATTATTTCGGTGTACTAAAATTAAGTTTAAAGAAAAAGTTCTTGTGCACCATAGATACCCCATAAAAAAACGTTTTCACCATAGATACTCCTCTCACATATAAATTTAAAAATTAAAATGTTTGTGGCTGCGGTGGCATAAATCGTTAGCAGTGCTAAAACCAAATTTTAAACATTCAAATTCATTAAGTGAGCGTTTGTTGATCCCTAACATTTAAAATTTCACACCGTACAATCAAATTTTGCACACAATACTTGCAGATGGGAACACACTATAAATTCCCATTGTTTTTTTTTTACGGGTAAGCAGCTAAAACTATATTAATACCACTAGGTGATATTGGCTGGTTCATTCTGAACAAATTTGTTGTTGCCTGACCCTACTCAAATAATAATATTAATAATAATAATAACAATAATAATAATAGATTTAGCCCTAAGGACAAGGAGACAGACAGGATACAAGATTGCTAACGTAGTTCCTGGTAGGGGTGTGGTTAATAGGTTCGTTTGAGAAATTTGGTAAGGGGTTGTTTAATGGCTAATCGTCGAAAGGTTGAGACAGAGGGGGTCTCCTCACTAAGCGAGTTCCATGGCTCGATCACTCGAAGAGCGTAGTAATTTTTTCTGATCTCGGAATGTGGGGTTGCACCAGAGAACTTGAAGGATTGATCCCTAGTACGAGTTGATGCCGAACAATCAAAGAGAGGAACATCAATGGGCAACAAACCCTTGACGATTTTAAAGGTTAAAGTTAGGTCGGTCCTGAGACGGCAGAGCTCTAATGGCTGGAGGCCAAGCCAGGTCAAGCGGTCGACATGAGGAACGTCGTGGAGGCCGGGAATACCACGTGCAAATTGTCGTTGCATCACCTCGATACAATCGATGTCTTTAAGTAAGAACGGCGACCAAACTGGGCTTGCATACTCAAGTAACGGACGAACATGCACTTTGAAAGCCCAAACCAAATTAGTGATTGAAGATTTAGTGAAGCAACGTTTCAGGAATGCCATACGACGATATGTCAAAACCGAAATCTTAGCGCAGTGTAATGATGATTTAAGATCCTTGGCCACAGATTAAAGAACTGTCCGCCTACAGATACGACACTGGCACGTTAAGTGGTACCTCGTTTTCCTTTCTGCTGAGTCATACTTCGCACTAGATTCATCAGCAGGCACAGCAATTGCCCGAGAGGACGCGGTATAATTAGAACAACGCACTCAGAAAATACGCACGCATGCGCTGCAGTTTTCATACGGCTACCGTAGCGGATGTAGGTTTAGATCGTTTTTGCGTTTCAGTTTTGCTATCTGCTAGTGACATCTGGCGAATATAGTGCGAGAATATGAGTCATCGCGCCGACGCGTTGCTGAAACGAGGCCCCATTTTTGAAGCGCTGGCCGAGGTACGAGTGTCGTATCTGTGAGAGGGAGTTCTTTAATCTGTGTCCTTGGCCTTCCAAACTCCCAGATCTTTTACTATGGTTAAGGAATCGAGTGAGTGGGAATCCAAATAGCAGTCCAACTCTGGGTTGGAGTCGCCGACGTGCAGGATTCCACATTTGCCCTGCGACAATGGAAGTTCCCAAGTCATGGGGGGGGGATTGAGGCTTAATGGCGCGTCGACAACTTGGTCATTAGCGCCAACCTCAGTCACAGTGCAGTGGTCCGGGTTGCCACTGCACCACACATTACAGAGATGTTTTTCAAACCCCTAATCTAAATCTTGTCATACATCTGTACCTCCTGCAAAAATTGAAAAACACCGGATAGGAGGACAGACTTATCGCCCAACTGACGCGCAATGTCATGCGGAAGATGGAAACGACGACGAACACCATCTAGATGGCGACAATCAACAAGTAAGTGCCGGACCGTAAGTGGCCGTCGACACGAATAACATTCAGGAGGGTCAAACCCCCGCAAAACGAAACAGTGAGTAAGTCGGGTGTGACCAATGCGCAAACGGGCCAACACAACCTCCTCACCGCGACTGCGGCGACACGCCGAGTGCCACTCCTCGACAGTGCCTTTAATAGCCCGTAAATTATTACCGTCCTGTCCATCCCACAAGGTTTGCCAAAAAGCGTGTAACCTCAGACGCAGAGTTGGAAAGGCGTCTGAGGGAACAAGGCTGAGATCCCTACCGTGAGGGCCAGAAAGGGCCCCTTTCGCAGCAGAATCAGCTTGCTCATTCCCTGCTATCCCAACATGGCCCAGGATCCAGCAGAAAAGCACGGTTTTCCGCTGGCCAGGCAAGCGGGAAAGCAAAGCCTGGACACGTTGTGTCAAGGGGTTTCGAGGATTGTAATTCGCCAAGGACTCTAGGGCACTCATGGAATCACTAAAGATAATGAAATGCGTGCCCTGAAGTCATGGACCAGTTGAAAATGTATTCGATTTCTGATTGTCATAGAAATCCTTCCCGGACAGTTATAATTTTAGAACTTGATTTGACGTCATCAGCAAATTTGTAGTACGGTCTGTCGTCACTGTAAGTTGAAGGTTATAGGTCATTAATGAAAATGACAAACAACAGTGGCCCTAAAAGGAAGCCCTGTGGAACCCCGCTTATGAGCGTGAAATATCGTAAACTTCAATGCTTGGTGTGCTGTATGTTATGCTCAATGAAACATGACCAGCTGAAGTGTTTGGCTTCACTTCTGTGATGTCTTATGCATCAGTTTTTGCAAAATTCTTATGTAGTCAGTACAGAGTATTCTTTGCAAACGTTGGGCAAATGCATTACGTGAACAGAGTGATTTGAGTTACCAATAAATCCATCTATGCAAGTGATGTGACTATTAAGTCAGTTTAAGAACGCCAACAAAAAAATACACATGTAACTAGTGTCATTTTGTATTACGTTTCTTGTATTCTCCAAAACTATGTTTGCCACCTCCCTTAGTAAGAAAAAGAAATAAAGAAGCAAATAAGAAAAGAAAGAAAGATAAAATGAAGACATGTACAAAGTGTTAAACTAGTTACTGTACTTTCATTTCAGCTACAAATATTAGCTATAGAGGAGCGTGGACGTTTGTCACTTTCAAGGTGTCCAGAACAGTTGAGGAGCCTGAGGATGAAGGGGCGAAGTCGTGGATGGAATATAAAGTTGGGAATACAAATGATACAATAGTAAGTAATTTAACATACTTTGTACTTGATGTTTTTTACAAAAGAAGAAATATAAAGCAAAACGCGTGGAATGCCACTTAGGTAATTAGACCACCTAAACTTTATTTAAATCAGCATAAGAATAAGTTTCTTTTTGGGGCATGGGGAGGACAGAATGTTTCTTAATCTAGAGTTTGGTGGGCGAGATCAAGACTTTAAGGATATTGGGAAGAGCAGAGACTTAGAATTTTTATGTCAAGTTTTCAAAATTCCTCCCTACGTTATGCAGCCTCCCTCAATCTCAATGCAATCTCACTCAATGCAATTGCTGTGTATTAAGTGATGTTGTAAGTGCAAATGACAGACACATACACAATCAGTAGCTATGTCGACACACATTTTACACAATTTATTTTCAGTGGATTAAGTTGTGGTACGTGCT
>JAHWFP010156047.1:0-22793 GCA_023313725.1 Lithobius niger
AAACTACAAAAAGTCACTTGAATAGTCATTAATTTTCCTTAAGCTTTCCGGAAAATTGCTTGTGATTTTTCATGATTACACGGGTTGGCAGCTCAAATTTAGTGCAACAACAACAATCACGATTCGCACTTATTTTTCAAAAACTGTAGATATTATTTGCAGGTATTTTAACTAAGAGTCTCGGACCCGTAGTAAAAATCACCCCAGTGGTGGTGTGTAATGAAGACTTTCTTCAAACCAAGAGGAGAGGAGACCTAACTCCTATGCAAAAATACCCTGGGAACTTTTTATTCCTTCATGGGCCAAATAGGCCTAACTGCAACCTAAACTTAGTTTTCATCAAGAAAAATGGAATCAAACGTCTTTCTGCTTCAACCCAATGTTGTCCGAACTCTATTTAACTATTCTGCCAAAACACAACTTTAAAATTCAACTTCAGTAATTTTTAAAACCCAAGAAACCGTTTGCTTCCACTAAACTGGAAGCCACTGAAAATAAAGATGCCATTTTTCAAATTTGTAAATCTGTACATTCTTTGCTTGGCATAAAGCCTCTAGATTAGTGCATGTAATAGGGAAACCTTCATATTGTTGTATACCTACTTTTTAGGCATTTATTTGCAGCCTTCGTTTTATAGTTTGTTTGGTTTATTCTTGAAATGCCATTTTCCATTAGCGCTGATGCCGAACGATATTTTAGCCTAAATCTACAATTCTAATTTGAAACCAATGCTTCAAATTTGGCTTTAAACTTAAATACGTTTTACTATTACATTTTCCTTAACTTATTTAATGGCCTATATATATTTTATTACCCCCAACCGATGGTAAAATGTGTTGCCCATGGCACCAAAACTTCGTCCCAGCAGCTAGTGACATCCTTCGACCCAGTGGATCCTTCTATTAATCATGCAGTTTTATTTTATTACTGTCTAAGCATTCAAATGCTGACCCCCCCCCCTGTCCCCACCCTGCAGTCTTTATTTTTACAAAATGTTAAAATGGCTTCACTCCCAATGCATTTCAGATCCGTTTAAGCGCCAATGCTGGAGAAAGGCTTTGAATGCTGTTAAGAGTCAGCAAATACCTTTGCTCCAGGGGCAGCCCATATTCCCTACCAATCAGCCTTCATTAAATTTAAAGTTCCATATTCCCTCCCAATCAATAAAACCTTCTTCCCTTAGACCGCAGATTCATTGCGACTAGTTTGAGTGACAGGTCGGTCTGCCAGCTTGACCCCACCCCCTAGCCAGACACTCCCTCTACCCCTGGCCACCTCCCCAGAGCTCTCCTACAGGTGCGCGTCTGGAGGAGGGTAGAGCAACTCCTGCTTCCTTATAAAAGCAACCTGCAGGCCACAGATCTCTAGCATAGATCAGCCAAATTTTCCACTAGTCACGACGCTCGTCTTGTAGCAGTGCTCACAGGTCCTTGAGGTGCCTACTGTTCTGCACCGACATCTGGTGTGGTCTCAGGATATTTAGAAGTACTTCGGGTGGCCGTTTTTACTTTTGCGGAGTATAAACTAGCATAGCAGTCACTACTGCACGGTTAGGAACAGTTTAGTACTATCTAATCGTTTTGGTTCACTGCCACCAGGTGGGTGGTTTAATTGCTAACCTTAGGCTTTAAATAAAAACGGTTTTTAGTTAAATAAAACACTAGCAAATTAAATCTCTGGAAGCAAACTGAGTTTAAAACTACTCTCGGTTTTAATAAACAGTAGAAAGAAACACTTTATAAGCCAACTAGTCTTTTTACAAGAAAACTGAAAGGCTTTAAATAAAAGCACACAAGTAATTTTTACATAAAAAAATTATCGGCAACGAATTTAAAAGTAAAATTCACACTTACAATTTCGAATAGAAAATGTTCTTTGGTGTTACCTAAACACCTCTAAGTTAGAAAAAGTACCTCACAATTTCAATCTTAGTCTTAGTTTAAGATTATGTTTCAAGGCATCTTGCACAAGATCAAATCTACTTATTCACATTGAGTCAAGCTAGCAATAATCAGGGCCCTTTTATCGTAATTATGCTACAGGACCTTGGTGATCAAAATAAAAGTTTGTTTACATTTTGTAAGACAAACAGAAAGAAAGCCGGTTTTTAGAAAGGGGACCTTAAACCCTTAAATTATGGGGGGGGAGACCAGAAAATGCCGATGGTTGTAACTACCCATAATCGCGAATCCAAAGTCAAAAGTTAAGTTTAAAGTTAAGCAGCCAGGGAGGAGGGAAGGGCAGACCTGTAGGAGAACGACTGGGGGAGGGGGGGGGGGTGGAGGGACCTCTTGAGGAGGAGAGACTGACTCAGACCGGCCAGGCTGTCAATACTGGAAGTGGGCATGGCAGTGCGGACAGGCAGGGTAGCTTTGTGCTCTGAGCGGAGGGGAAATTGAATGGAGTGTTTTGATTAGAAGGGAATATCTGCAGCTTGCAGGGCAAAGGGAATTGCCGACATGGGAGCATTAGAGGCCTGAGTTTTGAAAGTGCAAGCGAGTTTAGAACTCGTAACAACGTGAATAGGCCTATAAACAAAAACTATAATATGTATCGCAACTATTGAAGTGGGGGGGGGGGGATGAAGTGTTTAGCTCAAATCTTTTTACAAACGTGATATTCAATAGTAGGAACGTTACAATGGTCGAAGCTCTGGAAAAAAAATACAAGATAAACACTTTTGAAAAAAATGTCCGGTAAAATTTGAAGGAAAGTGTTGCCGATTTCAGTAGTGTTTAGAGACCTAGTTTTTGCTAAACTGTTGCCCAATTAAATAAAATAAAAGGTTAAATATACCAGATTGTTCCCTGAATGCTAGAACGCATGAACATTAATGAAATATTAATGCAGCCGCTAATAATAAAAATTACAGTCGAAGTTTTCATAAATAACTTGCCCATTGCTAGAATAAAAACATCAAGTGTTGGGTTTTCAAATACATGTATGTTGAGGTTAAATACCTCCTAAAACAACACTAAGCTGGTTGGCTTTCTGCCAGCAAAAGAAATAAAAATTAATTACAAATATGTACAGTTTTCGAAAATGGCGTTTGAAGATTTGCGTGCGGCGCCGGTCATTTTGGTGACTTTTTCAAAATGATGAAGAGAATTTTTGAAGAGGAATTTTTGAGGAGTTCTGTTTTCGCAGAAATCTTGGGAAAGTGCAGTTCTATTAAGGGCTTCAAATCCCAAACGTTTTTGTCCATTTTTTGTGGAGATACATCAAAGTGAAGACCGAGGTCTTTTTAGGCCTATTGAGCGCTAGCGAGCGCTAATGAAAAAAAAATTGTTCGTTGCGAAAACGATAAACCCTCAGGTTTTTTATCTTTTGAGCAGAGGTCTCCTCTCAAATCTGATGGTGAAGACTAGCTTCTTTACAGTCTGGAGTCGAGATGTCTTAAGCGGCGCCATGCCATGCCAGGCATTGTGAAAGGTAGTAACCATCGTAGCTTAACTTAAAAATGTGATCTTTAGGCCCAGAAATTCTAAATTCATAGTTTAATGTTAACCTTGTGGGAAACTAGTTTATTTAATGGGGGCATAGTTCACGGCAATCTAGGTTCTAGTCTCCCCATTAACGTGACGGTTTTTAAGGTTCCCTTACTAAAAAACCGGCTTTCTTAATTTATTGACAAAAAGGTAATTCAATCAAAACTTTTGGATTAACTGCGGGAGGTTATTTTTGTAAGCATTGGTCTTCAAACTTAACAATCTTAGGCTTCGTACTTTGTGACCCCGTATGCGTTAGATATGGAGTAAGGTTTGGCAGCGTCACATAAATATAAAGGAGCCGATCTTTATCAGAGTCCCCTGGACAACACACAACTGGCTGGCGGCCGTACTCTGTCGATAGGCTGCCACCAGACTCTAATCCTAGAGTCTGCCAAATATCGGTAGTGAAGTAATACAGTCCAGGTTAATGTGCCGTGTACGTGTTGGTACATAATCGATATTTTAGTCGAAGATGAAATGATATTTATTCCAACGCATAATTTCGTTACGAAATTAAATCCAGCATTTTACGGATTTCAAACCGCACAATATCGTCACCATCATGAGTCTCTAAGAATGGGTCAGGTTCTCTCAGCTAGGTTAAAACAAGCCCATTTTGCCGGCTAAAAATAGTTTCTTTTGCCAAGGAAAACATAATTAACCTGATAATTTCAGCATTACATTGATCCTCAATGTCGTTTCCCTGGAGGTTTCTTGGCTGAATGTAGCCGCCTGCTTGCAAGCCCACACTGCGCCTGCGTGGCGCAGCCCTCTATAAAAGCGAGAGCATGCACGCTTTTGCAATTTAGTTTCCTCTCATTGCGTCAGGCGGTGACACGAGAGAGGAGGCAGGGCGGGTTTTGGTTAAGTACGTTTTCCTTGGCAAAAGAAACCATTTTTAGCCAGCAAAATGGGCTTTCTTATTGCCCTGGAAAACATCTTGACGTGATAATTTTAGCATTATCAGGAGACCTCGTCAAAGTTAGGTGGCGGACGCCCTGGGTTGCAAGCAGGCTTTCCCCCAAACAATTCAAAGATTTCGCACTTTATTCAGAACGTGGGTGATGAAACTGTAATTGTGGACTCATTCGTGGTGTTTGGTGGCCCTGAAAAGGATTGTTGGTTTAAGGAAGGGTCTTGCTTCCATCGGTGGTTGGCTCGTTTTCATCCAGAATGGCTTGCTTCCGTTTCGTTCCTGAGTGCTTAAGGGGGCTTAACTACAGTTCTTCAGTTTCCAGTCTTTTCCCTTAGGTTGTGTGAGGTGAAAGTTGTTGGATTTTGCCAGGATGTTGCTGCCAGGGTTTTTTTTCTTTTTTCTTTTTTCTTTAATTGGAGTGGCGTTGGGGTGGATCCACGATGTGGAGATTGTTCTTATTTTGTGTGCAGTTACTCTTCTGTTATCGCTCGTGTTGCCATATTTGTTGTAAGCTTCTTTGTTGGTCTTAGTCCAGCGTGGTTCCATTGTTGCGGAGGTTTGTCAGATTGTGAGTCAGTGGGGAAGAAAAGTTAGTTCTTCCCTTTTCGTACGTTTGCTTGCTGGGTCTGTGTTATGTCGAAGCGCAGTGCTCGGATCAGGCACAATAGTCGTTCAGGTTCATCTCCGAGGATGTTTGATGGAGAGGTTATGGGTTTTGGCGGTCCAGTTGGTTTTTTTTTTTGGAGGGGGGGGAGTCGTTCAGAAGTTTGCACTTGAGTACACAGTGTTATGGAGGGCCGAAGATGTAGTGAGATGAGCCGGCAGATTGAGCTTGGGTTTCACTGCAGCGCAGACTGGTTGTTAATGTCACGAAAAAGACATTTCTGGGTCATTAGATGGAGGGAGCTGTTTTGCAATCAGAGATTGTAGAACTATGATAGGTCCCAGTTGGTTGTTGTACGTTTAGTTATTGGTCTAATGAGCGGAGATAGCAGAATGCGGAATGCGGTAGTTTAGTCTAGAAGTTTGTGAAAAGTTTGTCTAGAAGTTTAGTGAAAAGGATATGTTGATTTCAACTCGAGACGTGGGGTTAGCCACGGTCGAGAAAGTAGCCGTTGTAGAAAACTACATCCATCTTGAAACTTTATAGACAGGTTGCAAGAGTTTAACCGTTGTCAGTCTTGGAAATTCACTCAAGCGTGGGTTTATGCCACGAATGAGACAGGAAGTCCAATCGACTGTAACTGTGTTTATTGAAGGTGGGGTCAAACCAAGGACGAGATGAGCTGGAAGGGATGAAAGTAATGTCTACGTACGCTCCGAAGTTGGCTGAAGAGTCAACGGCACAATGGTGAGAGCAGACACGGGAGAGGGCAGTGGAGACAGCAGCATGGTCCACAGCCGAAAGGGATGCGTGTTGGCTTTCGTTTCCTTGGTTTCTGATTGGTTTGACGTCTAACCAATCAGAGGGCTTCAATACGAAAGCTGGATGTGGGCAATGATGGATGTGCAGACAAGGGAAGGTGGGGAAGGCTTTCGTTTTTCGCTTAGGGAAGAGCAATCCAAGAGCACGGCTTTGGAAAGGTGGATCGCCCCCGGGAACCACGGGGATTTCAGATACTGGTAGTGCAAAGTCTCATGGTGAGGAGGCCGTCCGAGGGGGTCTTGAGAGGAAAGTCGGTTGAAAACCATGTTCGAAAATTGAAAGAATTTAGAGTGTCGAGGTATTGCGCCGACTGGGAGCAATAGGGCCAAAAGGTGTCATTGCTTTTCTGTACGAAAGGAGCTTCTGCCTCCTGGTGACGAATAGCGGCTGCAGTGGTCTGGAGTGGTGCTGGTTTCTTTGGCTGCTTGTGCTGGTTTCTTTGGCTGGATGGGCGGGAGCGTAATGCATAGTCGGTCCGGCAAGACTGGGTTGCAGCTTGGTGGTGCAAGCTTTTGTTACTTCTGCTTTCGGATTTTGGCGCTCTTAATTTGTTCCAGTCTTCAGCCGACTGCGTGGAGAAGACCAGATGTGCGGCCGGGAGCCTGAGGCGGCGGTGAGGTTTCGGTCGATGTGGTTGGCTTTTTTCAGAAAGGACGAAAGGAAGCCTTTCGAGGGACTTTCGAATTGGGTCCACTGGAGGATCGATGTGATTCGGTTGGTTCGTGATTCTCGTTAAGGATCGAGGCAGTCGGGCGGAACGAGACTTTCGAAACGGGTTTTTGTTCTTCATTTTCGTTATTCGGCTTTTTTTTTGAGTTGTGAAGGAGTGAAAGGCTTTGAGGAGAGTTTGGAGGGAAGGGAATGACGAAAGCTTCTTCGTTATTTTTGCAGGGGGGAAGATGATGTTTCCCTTTTCAACGGAGGAACAAAAGAATTGGTTGCCAATTGTCTTGGTCTGTTCTTCCTTTCTCTGCTTGGGGTGATCTGAAAGAGGCAAATCGGTCAGTCATTGTAGCTGACAAATTTTCAGATGGGGGAGGGGGGGGGGTCGTCGGTCCTGGAAGGCAATGGGGAGAAAGCCACGTGTTTTCCCTTCAGTAGCGGATCGAAAGGAACTGATAGTGATCAGTTATGTTTCCGCCTTTCCGAAAGGACGAGTGAGGCTCAGTCCTCCCAAGGCTGGATTGTCATCCGAGAGCTTGTCTTTCAGTTCCGGTGCCGGTGGACTTGTTTTGGTTTATGGTCTTTCCAAAGGGCCAAGATTGGGCAGTCTTCTCCGTCGAGATGGCGGGTGATACGCATGGAGGACGGACGAAGTTGGCCGGTGGAGTCATCACGAGAGCCGACGGGTGGGGGAGGCCCGCCGTCTTGGGTTCCAGTGGCGGGGCGAAAGGATTGTCGCAGATTCGTCCGTCTTCAAGGTGGTGTGATAGGCCAAGGTCGTTCACTACGTCGAGGTGGCAGGCAATCAGAGGTGGTCTCAGACGAAGAGTCGTCGCGATCTGCAAGCTTAAGGACAGTGGATTGATCCCGGAGACAATGGGAGGGGAGCGACGGTGTGTTCGATTCTGTCGGTAGGACGAACGAAAGCTGGCAACTTGTCCACGATTCCACGAGGGTCAAGGGAGGTATTGTTTACGTCGAAGTGCTAGACGATCCAAAAGTTGGTGGACGACGAGTCGTCATAACGAACAAGTTTTCGGACGGTAGATCAATCCCGGGAGACACGGGAAAAGAGCTACGGTGTCTTCGTTTCATCGGTGGAATGAAAGGCCTGTTGACGAAACTTGCACTGGTTCAGGCCTTTGATTGAAGAAGAGGGCTAGCTCCTTCGTGATAATTGGTTGTCCGAAGAGTGGAGATAAACAAGCTTTCGGAAGGTGACAACGGCCGAAGAGTGTGTTGATTGATGGCTTGCATCGGGAGAGGTTTTCGGATGGTGTAACGAATCTTGATCCGGCAACAGCACCGGACCATCGGTTAGAGTTTTTCTAGCGGTGAAATGAAAGAACTGTCAGCAAGTTGTGGTTGATGATGCTTTCGGATGGGGAACACGAAACGTGTTTTAAGGCATGGTGAGCAGTCCGAAATGTGGGTGGACGGCGAAGCGTCTTAACCCCAGTTTTCGGAAGGTGGATCGATCCCAGGAGTCGAAGGGAACCACAATGTTTTCATTTCCAGTGTTGGTCCAAGGAATGCCGGTGTGGGACTTCAGGACCGACGAGTTGTTAGTGGCTTCATCGGGACGGTCAGGAAGGGACTAGGCCTTCTTCAGTGTTGATTTGAAAGGAAGATTGACAAAAATGATGAGAAGCTTTCGGACGGCATCAGGGCTCCTAAGCCACGAATTCTCCATGCCCAACGAGGTTGGATCGGTGTCCAACCGAAAGGCTGGATGGTGCGCTGTGGTTGTGACGGCATGCACAATTGGCTGAACCTGTCTTTAAGCCTTGGGTGATGACGAGAGCATCGTCCGACTGCATTGGCTTGGAGAGGAAGCAGTCGGGGACTGTCTTCTACCGCCTTGAGGTGTGGGTTCTTCGCCATTTTCGTCAGTGAAGTGTATCTGCTTCTGAGACGAACGGAGGGTTCGGGCTGGGGCCTGAGGTGGATTGTTCCCAATTGGAGCCGGGAGGTGGCGCAGTGTTCGTCTGACGGCTTGAGCTTCATGGTTGCACGAGACGCAAGCAGAGAGATGCGTTTTCGTCTGTCTTGGCTGGTGGTCGAAGCCATAGAGTCCTGAGCGTGAGCTCGGCGTGCTGATGGCGTACGAGGTGAAGGCAGCATCGTTTTCGTTTTCACGGATGGAAGTTTGGACGAGCAAGAGGACTTCACTGCTGGTCCCACTTTGGCCTCTTCGAGACGAATTGGACGAAAGATTCAATGGTGAGTTCAGAATCGGCGGCGTTGAAGTAATGCGGCAGCCCGACGATTGTTCATTTTCGCCTCACAGTGGGGTTCTTTGCTGAAAAGGGCGCTGACGTCGTCGGTAGGAGTGGCGAGGACGAGGGTCGAAGCCATCGGTCGCCGAGGAAGGGGTTCAGGAAGAAAGCTTGTTTTCGTTTGGAACACCGGCTTCAGGTGTAGCAGCCATCTTGGGGAGAATCCAAATTCTAAACGAAAGGGTGGAAACAGGGAGCGAGGTCACGGAAGGCAACCTCCAGAGAAAAATGAATGAAGAAAGCGTGCGCGCTCTCGCTTTTATAGAGGACGGCTGCACTGCACAGGCACAGTGTGGGCTTAACAGGCGGCTACATGCAGTCAAGAAAGCTCCAGGAAAATGACATTGAGGATCAATATAATGCTAAAATTGGTTAAGATGTTTTCCAGGGCAATAAGAAATATAAATTTCACTAAATGACCCATGGTCTGCCACTTGCCTACGCGAAACTACATTCGAGGCTTGCCCCGCTCTAATCGTGCTGGGCTGCTAACGCAGATTCCTCCATAGCCGCTGGCTACAACAGGCAGTGATCGAAGACGATGCTCCTACCGAGTGATCCCAGCTATATACTAAACCTACCCGCCGACCTGTAGGAAGATGACGACTGCTGTATTCTGTAAGGCTCCACAACTTCCGTTTACACTTTGAGACGAAATTTGTGCTTTCTCAGTGATGCACCTCATAGGCTGAGCGCGCGAGTGTGAGCGACGTGCTCATTGGCCGAAAGACGGTCTCTGCGGTTCGTTTACTGTTGTTCGTCTGTAGGCTCAGCAAAGCTGTCTAAATAGTGAAATGCGCTAACATTAACTATTTAATATTTACCAAATCGAGGTACCAAGAAGTTTCTGGCGTAAAGGAGAACAATGTCAAAGCTCGAAACACAACGTATCTCGAATGATTAAAGAGATACAGCAATTTGAATTTCAGCGACAATTCGAAACTAAAACTACAACAAGCAAAACGGAAAGAGCTACAAGTGAGATTACTGTAATGCACAGTTCCATGACATATAGTTAATCCACCGCCTGAAAACATACATAATCATTCAGCAACTATATTTCATGCCTTAAATACAAACGACAAGCATAATTTGTATTTACCTAAATACCAGGCCCCAAAATAGCAGCTATCAATCTTAAACCTAAATTCTTCGATAGCTGAAATACAAGCTACAAAAACCGGGCAAATAAACCCAAACTGATATCCTTACCAAGCAAGCTTGTGAGAAGATTTACATAAGAATTAATATTTGTAAAGACGTCGGACACACAATGGAGATCGCTGACGTATTTTTACTACGTGTAGACCCAGAGGTAAGGTTATCCACAACTGAGACCAGTTGGAATCAAACATTTAAGACTTATTGGTGAACCGCTCATTAGATGTAATGAAGAACAGAAAATTAATCCATCTAATAAAGCAACAAACAGTTAAAGGGCTGGTTCCCCCTGTCCTAACAGATTAAAGGGCTGCTACCCCTTCCAGTATGGCGATCTCCATTATAAACTGCTATTTTTAGGGTTGCATTTTAAACTGGTATTTTTATTTTGCAAACGTTCATTCCTAGTTAAAATTACGTACTAGCCATTTTATTCACTTTGTGAAACCACGCGAGCTTAATTATTCAAACTTGAGTAGATAACTTGTGAGCTACTTGCAGAATTTTTTGTAAATGCAAAAATCGAGACTTTTCATAATAATTATTCTGAAGTAAAATAAATCGTTGTACATTCTTGTTTTGAGCGCATAAATAAATGCTCTGAACTTTGTTGTTTCAAAATCATTTTAAAAGCCTTACTAGCTTTAGTTTTAGCTTTGCCTAGCACTAATTAATTGGTTGGTTATATGTAGTGCTTCCTCTTGGTGACAGCCTTCCGTTAGGACTGTTACTTGCCCAGTGCTAGATTCCTCGACCCCTCTTCGAGTTGTCAGTGAATGCTATGCTTGAATCTATCAGTACAACGCAAACTTAAGACCGAAAGTAATGTGAGATAGAAACAACTGAGCACCAGATTTCAACGATTGCTAATGCACCGCCATCGCAGCAGCCGCCGATGAAAGGAAGGAGATTATAAGTTTGAACATAGATACCGTACCGGACGATGCCAACTTGGGATATATACTGGAAGTCGATCTCGAGTACCGCAAAGAGTTGCACGACGTACACAACGATCATTCACTAGCTCCGGAAAGATCAACATTGGAAAGGAGCCGATTCCCCCTATTCTCTGAATCTGGTAGAAGATTTAAACCACATGATCAGGTCCTTCTCCAACACCAAACTCGTCCCGAACCTTCTGCACAAAAGGTACATCCTTCACTACAGGAACTTGAATTCTACGGCCGGCACGGATGCGCATCCAAACAGTCTTAGCTTTTAACCAAAGACCGTGGATGAAATCTTACATAGAGTTCAACACTGCAAAAAGGCAAGAAGCGACCACTCCTTTCGCTAGAGCCCACTTCAAATTGCTGAATAATTCGCATTTAGGAAAAACCATGAAGAATAATTAAAGTTGCCTCGACGTGAAGCTGTGCACCGACGAGAAAAAAGCGCCGAAATACACCTCGCAACCGAACGCCTTCAAGATCCTAAATAAAAATCTGGTGCAACTCCACTGCTGTGTTCGTAGCGCGCTGTGCGATCTTTCGACCTACTCGGGAATTTCTATACTGGAACTCTCTAAACTTTTCATGTTCGAATTCTATTACAACTACATTCGGCCGAAGTACGAAGACCGCGCCAAACTCCTTTTTACGGACACAGATGGCCTCTGCTACGAAATCGAAACAGGACATCTACCGTGACATGCTCGCTGACAAAGGCCGTTTCGACACCAGCAACTACCCGTCGAATCATCCCCTCTTCTCCAGCTTGAACAAACAAGTGTTGGGGATAATAAAAGACGAAATGGCCGGCGTCCCCATCCTAGAGTTTATCGGGGTTAGGTCAAAAATCTATTTGATTAAACCTCTGAAAAGGCGTCCAGCCAAAATCACGATTGGGTAGGATCAACAACTCTGGGAAACCATTATTTTTCTTTGCGCTCACGACAGCGCTAGGTCGTTTAGGCCCATCGTCAAAACTATGTTCACTCCATCTCCTGCCGTTCCTCAGAAAATCAATCAATTCGACTACAATTTAAGTTTGCTTAATAGCCCTGAACTTTAACTTCATTTCTGCGAAAACAGAATGCAGACAGCAATGTAAGGACCTACAAGTAAGCCATTAATCTTTCCCGCTCTATTTCATTCTCGATCGCTAGTTACCTTAAGTTATTACACCACTTCAAATATTCTGATTAACTGCTCCTTTATTTATGAAGGCCATCGCCACATCAAAATATTTGCAGTGGAGTAATAATACACTTGCCTTTCACCACTAACACTACAGTCGCTACCTCTGGGACAGGGGTATCGTCGGCTGTCAACGCATAATTATTTTTCATGACCTCATACCAGGTGAAGTCATTCCTGTGGTTTGTCATCACCACCTAGGCTCCTGGGACTTGACTTGTCCCTTGCCGTTCTCTGAATATCGCTTCACTTCTCCCTATCATCCACTACATCCGGGCAACCCCATCTTGAGGCCCTGCGTTCCTCTTCTAGTAAGAAGGTTTCTATGTAGTTGGAGTTAAAGTTTGCTGCGTCAAGAGGATCTGTTACTTTATGACAGTCATTGTATTCGGTCGGCAAACCACACAACATCAATAACGTCACAAACTCGTCGGATATTGTTGGACACCCTAACTAATCCCTTATTCTAGTCAAGTAGTCAGTCTTTCGTTAGTCAGCATCTTACAAGTTAATTGGTCTTTGAATGCAGTAATCATCCTCATGCGTGTGACAGCAGCATATTTGGCCTTTAAGTCATCCCACAGCTTTTTCGGTTCCACTACGTCTCTGTAGTTACGCTGTATTGACCGCCGCAACGTGATGAAAAGCACTCGCAAACACTTAGTATTTTTTTCTTCATACTACGGCAAATTTGCATCCCCAGCTGCAGGTTTATTAGCTGTACCACTAGCATATTGCCACAAGCCATTTTCTTTATGTAAAAGCTCCGTTGAGAAGGACTAAAACTAATTTTCCCCATTGAATCCCTCAATCCAAAAAGCATGGGTGTTGTTTACTTCTGCGTGTCCTGCCATTTTTTCTTCCTTCCGTTTTCGAGTTTTCCCAACACTTGGCATCCACCAGAATAAAAACGTTGACTCCACTTATTATCCTGTTTTGGCAAAGTAATCATGTATTATTTATATCCCAAAATTAATAGTGAACAATCTTCAACGACATTTCGTCTGCGTTACAGATGTCTTGAAAAACAAAACTGACCGTTGACGCTCAACTTGAACTGTAATAGCGAAAAAAAACCAAGTTGGCGGCTCGCGTAAACAAAGATCGTCGCTCTGAATCAGATTTCAAATTTCAAGCCATTTCGCAATCGTTTCCCCTATGAGCTCTATTTCCCCTTGTAGTAATCGCTATTATTACGTTAATTACGTGGAAGGGACCCATAACTTTCTGATGTGGCGATGGCCTTCATAAGTTATTAACGTATGTAACTAGCGATCGGGAATGAATTAGAGCAGAAAAGATTTAATGGCTTACCTTAGGTCCATGCGTAGCTGATGTTCCTGGAATGGCTGGAATGACTGGAGACAGCTGTATCCTATCAGCATACAAGACGTAGGCCTACGTTACTGGAAATATTTGCGGGAGCTCTTGTCACTGATGTCCGTCGGCCATGCTTGCTGACTGTCAGAGAAAGAAGCGCGCGATATAATCGGGCGCTTCTACGTTTGCCGTAAACGTCAACAGTGAGCGTCCATTGAATCCAAGAAATGCGACATAAGCGCCACGTTTCACAACATAACCCCCACTTGCGTTCTGGCTTCATGAACGACCGAGGACCTTCTTCCCCCTTAGTGGGTTGCCCGACTCTCCTTTGGAGTCGGACACTTCTTGTCGAGATCTCTTTTCTTCTCGACCTGTTCGACTTGGTATTCTCTTGGATCTTCTTGATCTCCTCATCAAAAGCTTCCATTTGGTTGACCATCTCATCGTGTTCGGTCTGGTGATGCCACCAACCATCTGTCCATATAGTCGTTGTGGTTCACCCTTTGAAGCATCACTCCGTCTCGTTCGAACCACTTGATTTTTCTCAAATTTGGTATGTTGATAAGAGTCCATAAACCCAGTCAAAACCCAGTTTTTCTTTTTTTGGGGGGAGTCAAATAAAAGATAATGAAACATCCTTTCAAACTAGTTGCTTGAAATTTGATTTGATTTGATTTGAGTTGGGTTCATACTTAAGTTTTGGCCCTGGGAGTTCCTGATTAATTTTAATTTAATTTTAATTTTGGTGAAAGACTTGTCTACTTTTTGCAGAAACAAAAATTAACATGTGTATTTTACTGTTAAGTGAATTATAATTGACTGAATGTGGTAAAAATCTTGCGCCCTATGTAAAATAGGGCATTAAGAAGCCAACGAGGGCTGCCTTCATATTTTCGTATTCTTATTAAATTTAGTGTGTTGGAAGGATCCATCGGGTATGTCACAAATCCAAATTATCACACGTTTTAACTCAGTAGTTCAAGAGGTATAAGAGTTAAAAGTTGCGCTTTAGGTTCCGGTGGTCATGTCACTAACTCCAAACCTCCAAGATGGTCACTGGCACCAAAAGTTTCAACTTTCAACTCCTATACCTCCTGAACCACTAAGTAAGAAAATATGACAATTTGTATTTGTGACATACCCTATGGATGCTACTAACACATCAGATTTGAAAGAACAAATAAAATATGAAGGCATCCCTCAGTAGTTTCTTTATACCCTATTTTACATTGTGCATTAAGATTTTTACCACATTCAGTTAACTTTACATCCCCAGCTGCAGGTTTATTAGCTGTACCACTAGCAATTCAGTTTCACTTTACAGCAAAATACACATGTTAATTTTTGTTTCTGCAAAAAGTACACGTGGAAGCCTTTCACCAAAAAAAATTGAAATTCATCTGGATGCTCCCAGGGCCAAAACTTACGTATGCAAAGTAGCTACAAAAAAATTGCGTAAAAAGAACATTTTGCCGGCCCCCAGCCAGGCCGGCTAAAAATGGTTTCTTTTGCTGTTAAAAGTGCTATACCTGTCAATTTTTGCATTATTGCCTCAATGATGTTGTTGGATACTTGAGACTTGAATTGCCACCTCAGTGACCCAACCGTGCATGCGCGGTCCTCCCTATTTAAGAGCGGCGGCTATGCGGGCTCACCATCACTTTATGTCTCAGCAAAGTCAAAAGGTGACTTGAGAGGGGAGGTAGGTAACAGCAAAAGAAACCAT
Organism: Lithobius niger; assembly: GCA_023313725.1. Lineage (NCBI taxonomy): Eukaryota > Metazoa > Arthropoda > Chilopoda > Lithobiomorpha > Lithobiidae > Lithobius > Lithobius niger. The sequence continues at coordinate 15,124 of JAHWFP010156047.1, forward strand.
TTTTAGCCGGCCTAACTGGGGGCCGGCAAAATGTTCTTTCTTTATGCTGTAAAGCGCTAAACCTGTCAATTTTTGCATTGACAGGCCGACCTCGTCAAATTAGGCAGTGGGCACCTTTTCAGCGAGTTCCATGAGGTTCTGAGGTGGTTTGTCACCTGCTGGAGTTCTGAGAGGGTGAGAGGAACACCCCTCATAGATGGAACCTTCTTGCATGAATTTCCCACCCTTCATGAAATAGTTTTAGTTAAAGGGGAGAATACAAGAAGGTGACATTAACGTAAATTCTTCATCTGCAGGAACTAGTTGAACAGGTGAGAAGAGACGGGCAGCCAGAGTGTAAGGGAAGAGGTCCGGAATTGAAGGGCTTGGTTTGTTTTTCTTTCCACTTTTTTTTTTTTGTTTTTGGAGAGGAATCCATGTACAATAGGCTAGCCGGCCAGTGGATTAGTTTGTCTTAATGTCTTCGCTTGGGACGGAGAGGAGTCTTTAAGAGATGGAGATTGGCTACAAAGTAGCTGTATGATGACGTTAGATTTTACTTGGAAAATTTTGAGGTGGGATTCCGAGAGGGTTTTTTTTTTTTTTGAAAATGGAAAAAGTGTGGCCGGCTAGGGGTCCCCTTCCTAGTTGGGGGGAGTGGGGCGAGATCGTAGGCCCATGCAGTATTGTCTGGCTTTAGACCTGCATGGGGTATATGGAATGTCCGGTGTTGTTGGAGTCTCCGAGAGGCCAACCATGTCGTGGTGTAAAGGGTTGGAGGAGCTTGAATTGTAGTTAAAGTATATCACCCTTAATTCGTGCGAATTGGTGTTATATTGATTTTCGTGTTCAAAGCGCTGTTGCGAGCCCTCTATAGCCCGAAATAGACATACTTACGATATTTTGCATGGTGAGGGTCTATTCTTTCAATCAATGCTAACTGAAACTGTTTAGACAGGGACCGTCGTACGCCCATTTAAAGGTGAAGAAATAATGGCATAGTGGCGAAAGCATATGTTGATATTCGAATTCAAAGTGCTCTTGCGAGTCCTTTAATAACACAAATTGGACATGCTTAGGATATACTGAAAGGTAGGGATATATTCTTTCCATAAATCCTAACCGAAAATGTTTAGCTTAGATAGGGACTTTCCTATGCCCGTTTAAAAGTGTAGTTGTAATGGTGTAACGGCTAGCTTCAATTTCAAAGTGCCATTGTAATGCTCCTATTTGTATTTGTATCGAAGTTCAACAATTTCGGTTGGCGACGATGATGCACCACCCACAGAGGGCACGAAAACAAAAAGTGGGAAACCATTTCAGCAACCAAACACAAACAGGGGAGTCGCACACCCAAGCCTATAGAGATGCGCCCGCAGCTGGCCATACCCTGAACGCAGTCTGGAGACCATACCAGCGTCCCTACGCGGTAGGCGCCCTAGGAGAGACAGAATAGAAGTCAACGGGTGCATCTCATAGAACGTGTGCACCGACGAGCCATCACTCCACCGGACTGCCACTTTTTACCAAAGATTGCAGACAGAACAGACCCCCAGATCCCTGGGACCAACAGGAAAGATAACAAGATGACCCCTGGACTCCAAGCCTTGCCGGGCAAGGTCGTCAGCCTCATTCCCAAACACCCACGAGTGACCGGGCACCCAAGCCAGACAAACAGACACCAGTCTGAGACGCATGAAACAGCTTCCACCCAATCTCCAGCGCAATGGGGTGAGAGACCTCAGACCACCATAGACCTAAAAAGTCCAACCCGGCAGCGGAGTCAGACAGAAACCTGAACCTAGGCAGCTGCAAGTACAGGCAGGTGTCAAACACACGAGACTGCGGCCAGCTCTCCAAGAAATGCTGAAGGTAAACCGGTCGAACTACGCTCGAAGTGTAGCCTCGGAATGGAGATTCCAACCCCACCTTCATATTCCATTGCATGAAAAGACGCATCACAGAAGATATCAATGGAGGGAAAAGCATCTGCCGAGAGCAGAGCATCCTAAGAGAAAAAGTGTAGGAGAAAGGACACAAACACAACTTATAACAGTAATATCACAAGATACTTTGGCTGAAGGTTTAAAAGGGAATTGTTGTTGCTTTGCCCTCAAGAAAAACACTAGGATGAAAAAGTATTAGGTACAAAACAGGCAGAGGCAGAATGACCAGGCCTAAAAGCAACATATATACGGATGAGGGAGTTAAAGAGTTGCGGCGATGCAGGGGCTTAAAGGCAACACCGCACATACAATTCTAAAATAGTGAGCCAGAAAGCTGCATGGAAATAGTCATAAGTTCTCTCATCGAAATAATAATTATTTCCTACAGGAGTGGGTTCAATGAAAAGCGCTGCAGTTCAGACATTCTTTGAGGTATTTTGGCAAGTTAAAAACTTTTACATTCAGGATAAAATAACGTACGAGTCGCTACAGAAAATAAATTTTAATACCATGCACAGTTTTCAATCTACAATAAGAAACGTTGCACAAATTTGTAATGTTTCATACCATTTCATAAATAAAACTTGGGCTGTCGACATAATGGAGCGGGCTCCGCTTTCTTTGCCGTTTATATGTTTTGGCCTTAGAAAGGAGTGACATCATTCCAACAGTTGCTTACAGTTAAAATCGGTGGACGAAATGCGAATTTTTTTAAAATTGGGTTTATTACCGATCTCTCTGGATTTTATATACTGATCCCGATTTCTATCTATATTGCAAATGTCGCGGTAAGGAATTACGTGAGGCATTCTGAATCGGAAATCAGGATCGGCCCAGCCTTACAAAATATGCTTTTAGTTGATTACAGTTAACAGACACATGTCTGCTAGTGAAGCCAGAAGGTAGCTAGTACTTAGTTGGAGAGTATCATGAAAATGTTATTCATACATCTTTCTCTCTGTGAATGAGGATACTCATCCTTTAAATTTTCGTTTTTCTTTATCCTTGCACTTTTCCCTAACATTTTCACCGGCCGATTTAACCTCAACATGACAAAAATATTAAGGCTGGGCCGATCACTTTTTTTCTCCCGAGCCGATCATTAAACGAAACTGGCCGATACCAAATCCCGTGCCGATTACCGATATCAAATCCCCCAATAACATTTAAAAATTTGCTTTGTAATTTCTAAACGATAACAGACAGCTGCTTCGGGTTTGGACTATTGAAAAGGTGGTGAAAAATCGTTGAAATGGTGTATTCAAACATTAAAATCAGTGGACGAAACGTGAAAGCATCTTCAATTTGGTTTACCGTAAATCGTGTATTAAAAGCCTAGTTGAAGCTAAAGCCCACCCCCTAAAGTCAAAATCATGAAATAGTGGAGTTAAAGCCCATCCCTCAAATTGTGGTTTTTCTACGAAAAATTACCTGAAAGATATATGATGCGAATAAAGATAGTACTGCTTGCTATGTTTACTGGCCCCTTCTCCCTCCCAAATTAACTGCCTAAGCCCATGAGCGTTTAATCCACGATTTACGGTATTACCGATCTCTCTGGATTTTATATACCGATCCCGATTTCTACCTATATTGCAAATGTCGGTAAGGAATAACGTGAGGCATTCTGAATCGGTAATCAGGATCGGCCCAGCCTTACAAAATATGCTTTTAGTTGCTTACAGTTAACAGACACATGTCTGCTAGTGAGGGCAGAAGAGAATTCACCAATCAATCTTTTAACAATCGGATGCCTTAACAATTAGAAAAGGCTTCGCTGTCTCGTTGTTTGGATCTTGCTAATGGTCCATTTTGTCAGCCTGATAGTTCATCAACCCTATTCGATTGTAGATTTTTTTTTTGATAAACCTTGTCCAGCCTCCGGTGCTACTGCATGCGAAGTGGGCTTGGATAGTCCTTGCGGTTTTCGCGTGACGCGCGGTCTAAGATTACACTGGAGTGTCTTCATAGCGGACCTACGCTCCAAAGATCACAACTATTTTCTACAAGTTGATTAATAGTTATTTTATTATTCCCTTATATGTCAGGATTGTTTTACCATTTGAATTTCATTCGTAGCTCTATTAGAAACTAAGATATGATTTTTTTAGGCAAATGATGTCATTTGTGGCTATTTTTTTCAAGATGGCCGCGAAAGCAATGGCGGGAATCGTAGGGACTTTTATGTTGTTCAGGACGATGAAACGTACCCGTGTACCAATTTTCAGGTTTCTCCTAATTTTGTCCAGGTCATGTCCCTTTTTGACTGGTGTGTACTGTAGAATATCGGCGTTTACCGGAGACGATGGTTTATGGGCAGTAGAAAAATATTGAAGATGAATTTCAAAGTTCTGTTCCCGCAGATTTTTAGGGAAAAGTTTGATCTAGAGCCGTATGCAAACAGAAGTCATTTATGTCCATTTATTGTGAAGAAATTTTGATTTTAGAGGTTTGTCGGCCTAAACGGCTTAGGCCAAACAAAAAAAAAAATGGTTTGGTTTGCACTACCCGACCGACCCTAAACTTTTTTTCCCGTCTAAGGAAAAATAATCCCCATCTCTATTTTGACGCCCCATCCCATGATACAAAAATGGTCCCAATGCTTCCAGGAAAAAGGAAAAATATTGCTCCGTGAACATGAATGTATCTTTATTGCAGAAAAAAATATTAAATTATATTTTTTGAAGTATAGACTTTCCAAACCAAACCAAATAATTTTTTTGTTTGGCCTTAAAAGAAAAAAAAAATGTCCCCAGGTTTTTTTGCATTGAAGTTAGGTCACCGCTCCACTTTGGGTGAAGAGCATTGTCTTCTTTACAACTGAATATGGAAGCACAAAGATGTAAAACACTTCCACAAACGTAGAGATTACATAATAGTCGATCAGAATTTGATACTGCCTCCTCAATGTATCGCCCACTGATCTCTATACTGTTTAAGTACAGCTTGCCACAGTCGATTGAGTTCGTCAGATACGTATGGTCGAACTAGACTAGTGATGTGCGGATAGGCAGGGCTGCAAATGTTCACGAGTGTCACGTTGTTGTTACGGAAGGTTCGATTCCTGGAGATAAGGATAGAGGTGTCGTTCCATCCAATGACGTGGTGACGGTGTTTAATGCCATTGGTGGTTATTCCCTTCTTCACGTCGTTTTTGTGTTCACCAGTTCTCTCCTGGAGTTTTCGCTTAGTTTCCTCGACGTAGACTGCTCAGCAAGTCTCACAAGGCACGCAGTACACTACACCTTTATTGTCGAAGTGCCGGGGGGGGGGGGGGCTACAACGGGGCAGCTACAAAAACACTGGTAAGGTTTTCCTTTCGTAGGCTGTTGGATCTACCGTGTAGAGGATACCGGCGGAGGGAAGGGCGAGTGGGGAAGGTGGACTCTGAATGAGTCGCGCTGGAGGAGGATGGGGGTGGTGTTCGACTGTGGAACTTTCTTCCTCAGTATTTTCTTTGAGATTGGGTGGTTGCTTATGGAAACACTTAACGTTGTTTCGCCGTAGCACCTGGTGGACATCGTCACATCTTCCAGCAAGGTAGGTAACAACTGCTACTGGGTTGTCGTGGGTCGATCACTCCTTGTTTTCCTTTACTCGCTTCATCTGTTATCCATCTCCGATTGGCACGACACCAAACTTTTTTCGTAGTGGCGTTGATAAGCTTAGCCGGATACTGGAGGCGCAGAAACTTGGTTTTGGCCAATTCCAGATGTTGCTGAGCTGTGGCTGCTTGGGACGAATGGTCCAGAATACGGTTGAGGTTGTTCTGAAGAATCGCTCTGAGCTGATGTTTAGGATGTTCCGACGAGTAAATCACACATTTACTAGAGTGCTAAGGTTTCCTAAAAGGTGCAAAAAGGATGGCATTGGCCGAACGACGCCATCTGAATTTAACATCAAGAAAAGTGATGCCGTTGTCAACTTCGTTCTTCGACGTGAACTGTATGCTGGGATTCCACTGGTTGAGCTTGCTAAGGACGAGGGTGATGGGGTACCGCAAGGACATCGCCTATGAATCTCCTCCAGACTGGCATGTTGGGAAACAGTTTTCTAATATACTCATCAAGATTCTGCGTAATTAACTCTGCGAGAACAGGAGAGTACGCTCGGTCCCGGAAAGTCACATAAATGGTGGATATGACAAGCTTCAACAACTGCCTATCTAGCCTGTGGCTGTCAGCATCAATGCCCAACCTTTCAGCAGTCTGGTCGAGTACATTAAACAGGAGAGAATGGGAAATGTTGGGGAACAAACTCACGTCATACGAAACCAGACGGTGTCCTTCTCTCTTGTGGTTCTTCAGGTCATTAAGTTGATCTTAAGGGACCTCCTTTCCCAAATGTACTTCTGCAAGCGATTCGTCAGTAGCCAGTCGACGGGCTTAATAGGAGCGTGTTTAGCAGAGGTAATAATCCTCAATGGGTATCCATCCTTATGGGTCATAACTTGCCTGAAGGCAGACTGGAGGGTGAAACCTGGCGATGGAGAAAGGTTTCCCCTAGTGATCATCGTTGACGAGTTTCATATCCACTAGCTGAAGTAGCCTGTCAGTAGGGATGTGCCGATTATCGGATTCATATCGGTATTGCCAGTTATCGGAGGCAATTCCAATATATCGGTACCGCCGATGTACACCTCCATGTGCCGATACATCGTATTGGATCACATATAAGCCGCATTTTTTTTTAGATGTATACGAAAACGACGATAACTTCGCTAAATATTGGCCGATTTTGACGTTCTAATACACCATTTTAACCCTTTTTTCGCCAGCTTTCCAGTGGTGCAAACCAGAAGTCATTAGCTCCACCCGTTCTGAAGTTATATATAAAAAAAACCATTTAACTTACATTTTTCAACAAATGTGGCTTGCAAATAGATAAGGAAAACTGTTGCTTGCTGGTATTTTAGAACTAATATATCATAAAGTGCTCGTCTGTTGATAAATTATTATCAACATTTTCACATCTTTACAATTGTGCAGAAAATGTTTGGCTGTTATGTGCCTTTTTATGGGGTAAGGTCTGGGGAAAATGGCTGCAGGGAAAAAAGCTTTGTACCACACATTTTTTAAATTTTCTTTAATATTTTTATGAGGTATATTAAATACAAGTTTTTTTCTTGCAGTACATCGACAGCAGAAACTGTATCACACTTTCAATTTTTGCTAAATAATCATTATTTAGTGTTATAGCGGCATTCCGTTTAACAGTAATCGGTACATAGGCACAAAAGCTACATCGGCACATGCCTACTTGTCAGTAATCTTCACATGGGCAGAATTACCCAGTTTGTATTCATCTTCTCATAAATACCCGCTTGCTCTATTTCTCCAACAACTGTAGCGTTCGTCTCGTCTGAGTAGCAAATGGTGTGGTTGGGGCTGCTCTGGATGTTCCTCAGTGCACATAGTTGCTCGGGAGAAAAGTTGGGGGGGGGGGGGGGCAGACAGTTATCGGTGATCTCTCAGCGCAGTTCTGGAAAGCCGATGGAGTGCCACCCAGATCCCACGAGAAGTGGGAGATGGCCACTTCCAAGTCTGCCGCAAGATTAGTTTTAGTTACAAGATGCACATACTAACGAGAGAAAGATGGAACAAACTTCGGATCAAGAGACAAAAGGGCAACTTCTGCCTCCCCCAGAGCCTCGGAGGAGAGATTCAGCACGCAGGGTTCCGAAAATCCTGTGCAGGGTGGGTGGGGGGAGTCAGGAGTGGGAGGGAGGGGCCAGAGCAGGAGGGG
>JAHWFP010156129.1:0-13329 GCA_023313725.1 Lithobius niger
AGGGTTTAAGGGTCCCCTTTCTAAAAACCGGCTTTTTTCTTGTTTGTCTCACAAAATGTGAACAAACAAGATCACCAAGGTCCTGTAGCATAATTACAGAAGCACAGACTTCGATGGTAGGGCCCTGATTATTGCTAGCTTGACTCAATGTGAATAAGTAGATTTGATCTTGTGCAAGATGCCTTGAAACATAATCTTAAATTAGACTAAGCTTGAAATTGTGAGGTACTTTTTCTAACTTAGAGGTGTTTAGGTAACACCAAAGAACATTTTCTATTCGAAATTGTAAGTGTGAATTTTATTTTGAAATTCGTTGCCGATAATTTATTCATGTAAATTAATTTTTCTTGTGCTTTCACCAAAAGCTATTTTGTAGACTAGTTGCCCTGTAAAGTGTTTCTTTCCCCTGTTTATTAAAATGAAGAGTTTTAAACTCAGTTGCTTCTAGAGAGATTTAATTTGCTAGTGTTTTAACTAAAAACAACTCTTTTTATTTAAAGCCTAAGGTTAGCAATTAAACCACCCACCTGGTGGCAGTGAACCAAAAACGATTAGATAGTACTAAAACTTCAGATAGGACATAGACGCTCTGTTCCTAACCTTGCAGTAGTAACTGCCATGATTGTTTAAACTCCGCAAAAGTAAAATGGCCACCCGAAGTACTTCTAACTTTCCCGAGACCACACCAGATGTCGGTGCAGAACAGTAGGTACCTCAAGGACCTGTGAGCACCGCTACACTTCATCGGGGAAAAATTCCTAATTTTATTTTATATGGTAAGTTGTCTTATTTGATAGGACACAACATTGAAGTGTCACTTACCTTCTGTATAACATTAGGTTATAATTGTCAATTTTACTCAAATTTCTGCAATGGTAACATTATTTGTGACATGCACCTGATCCAATCATACTTATTTTCAATAACACCCTAATTATGATGTTAACTTAAGTTTTGAATGACGTGCGATGTAAGATCTCAGGTTTTCTGGCGTGCCTGCAAATTCGTGATCTTACATCTCAAAATTTTCATTGGTCATAGAGTCTATTACAACCTTTTGGTTCTTAATTTAAAACAATGTTACACATAATTTAAGTTTTCGATTTGGCACATAAATTTCTTGATTCAAGCATTGTCATAAAAATGTTTATCAAAATGCCACAGTTTTCGGTCGTCAGGTCGGCCAGGTTTTTCTATTTACCCAACCGGAAATGCTCATGCGTGATCTCCTCTTTCGAGCTTGCTCACGCTTGGAGGCCGTATTTCTACTGAAAGTTCCTTGTTTTTAAGCATGGAGGGGAAAACTAATTTCTGTCTGCATCGTATTTAATTAATGTATGATTCTCGTTATTATGGCGACTCCATATTTCTGGCTATATATGACTTAATATAGTGCATTGATTCATTGATTTTAGTAGCTGAAATCATCTATATTTGAGCGTGCCACAACTGTGTTTGGCCTATAACAATTCAATATTTGTCAATTTACGAGCTTAAAACTGCTTTCAAAATTTTAGATACAACACATAAAATGTTCTGTGCTCGTCACATAACTATTTTTTAGCCCAAGAAAATTTTTCCATATTTAAACAAGATCATTTTCTTTTTCTCGTGGCTGGTCTGAACCCATGAAAATCTTTCCAGAATTGCACAAGAGATTTTCTCGTGGCTGGTCTGAACCCATGAAAATTTTTCAGAATTGAACAAGAGATTTTTTTTCGTGGCTGGTCCGAGCCGATGAAAAATTTTCAGAATTGAACAAGAGATTTTCTCGTGGCTGGCAGCCAATAAAAATTTTTCAAAATTGAACAAGATTTTTTGTTTTTTTTTCGTGGCTGGTCTGAGCCCGTGAAAATTTTTTCCATAATTGAACAAAAATTTTTTTTCGTGGCTGGTCTGAGCCCATGAAAAATTTTTCCATAATTGAACAAGATTTTTTTTTTCGTGGCTGGTCTGAGCCCATAAAAAATTTTCCATAATTGAACAAGATTTTCTTTCTTTTTTTTTTGACGTGGCTGGTCTGAGCCCATTAACAGCTCAAAATACTGTATTTCACTACGTATTAAGCCTGGGGGACATATCAGTGTCCCTGAAAAATAGTATCTACATTCAAGCAATATTCATTAACACAATATTCATGGAAACCAATATCCAACGGAAATGATGTCCATACATTGAAACAATATCGACCTAGGAGAATAAATCCAGCCATGATTACAGGTATAGAATAAATGAGCAGGGCGACTAGTCATAATTTCAACATTTTCACAAGACATGCTCTATTCCTACGTAAGAAAAGCGTGTGTCTCGATATTTCGGTTCCTTAATTGGTTGTAACGATAACACAATCAGTCACTTGCTATCAGTCAAAATTCTAGAGCTGAAAGATCTACTGTGGGCCTACATTACGTTTTGCGTTGGGTGGAAGGCCCTACGTGTATATAGTGCAAGTGACGGACATCCTAACTTCAAAACATTGTTTCTTCTTGCATAGTGAAAGCTAAAGTGTTTTTGACGAAACACTCATAACCAAAGGAACCAAAATCTGTTGTTCCAAATGTCCAATGCAATTCTTTAGTCGGAAGATTTGATTTCTCTCAATAATTTACCATCCAAGTTTTAAGTCGGAAGATATGATATTTCTCAATAATTTCGGGATATAATTTTATCTGGAATTCTGACGTATTCGTCCAAATTGTATAATAAGCAGAAAATTTTCCAGAATTCGTCTCTGAGGTTTTTAATTAAGTCGGGAGATATGATATCTGTAATTTCCATTTTCAAAACATTGTTTCGTCTAAAATTTTTGACATATTTGTCCAAATCATGCAATGAACAGAATTTATTCTGTATTTCTTTCAGAAATTTAATTCTTTAGTCGGAAGATATGATATTTCCTTAAAACAGATCTCCAAGATTTAGGTTCACTTGAGATTTCGGACATAATTTGACTAAATTTATAATGGGCAGAGTAATTTTCCTGCATTTCTTTTGGAAATTCAGTTCCCTTAGCAATCTTTTCATCTTCTTTTGTTAATTTCCATAAAATGTTTTTACCTGCTTGTTTCGGTAATATTGTTGTGTATGAACTAAGAGGGATGGATGCACTTTTACCTGAACCAATTTTTATGCTAGCATAGGCTATACTTTTGCATCATTATTGTGATCAAATTCAAGCCAAAATTTTTTTTTTTGAGGCTAATTTGATATAGCCTATAGCTGGATTCATTTGTTTGAAACACAAGATTCACATTCGATATGCATTTTTTTTTCGTTCTCATAAACCATGTTAAATGAGAGGTACTTTCTATGCAGATAAAAATTTGTTTTATCGTCAGACAAGTTTTCTTAGTTATATCACCAATTGTGATATGATTTCAAGATAAGTTTGTGATCCAATGACAAACAATCAAAACCAAAACAACTCAAGAGCCTTGCTCATGATAATCCCACTGGCTGCATTTTTAAGTTATTTCTTTGAACTTAATTGCGTGTATTTATGCAAAATACGACAATCTCTCCATTTGAGATTTCCTCAAAAAAAAATTCTTTTGTGAAATGAACAAGATTGGTCCATCTGGGAATTAATTTGCAAAATTCGTTTGTTAATAATGCCGGATCGCATTCTTCGTATTTATACAGATTAGTTCAAAAATGTCAAGGCAATTTTAACAGATGAAATGATAAATTTCCCTGTGGCTAATGCGTGGTGCCTCGTTATTATTTGGATTCCTTAAATGGCAGTCTTTATCTGCATTGAAAACCAAATTTTGATTTTGAAAACTACGTTTGCGTTTAGTGCAAAGGTTTCAGATTTGAGATGTTTCAATTAGCCTTGTCTAGCAGTCGTGTGCTCGTGCTTGTTCGAGATTACGTTTTATTCTTATTTCGGGAGTGTTTTTACTCGATCTAGAGCAATAGTTGTGTGTTGGTCTCAATTTCTGCTGTTCCTCCAATCTGATTCGTTTTTGAAACAGCCGGGAGGTATGAGGATCGCAATTCTTATGCTTTATGCCTTTTTGCTCATTGCTAGTTTCCAGTGACGCTCGTTAGGTGTCACTAGCTATCGGGCTAAAAACTGGGGGATCCAGCTCCGCCTAATGGTCAGTCGGATCTTCGTGGAGTTTTGTGATAAAATCACGCAACTGCTGTTCGGATTCGCTTAGTTTGCCATTAACAATCTCGGCCTGTTCCAGGTCGTCTGGAGTGTTGAAAGTTTGAATCAGATTTCTGGATCTCAGAAAAAATGGCCGACAATGATTAACATGGATCCTTACTATTTTGAAAGGGTCCAGATAATGGACTGCTCGTATGATTACAGGATTTACAAATTCCATAATTCTGTATGGTCCACTCCAAACTTTAAGCAATTTCTCGGAAATCTCTGCAATCTTGACGAAGTCCTTAATGACTATATGTAGTCATCTGTAAGAAACCGGTACGGGCGTGCTGTCTTGTTGTAAAAATTCTGATATTTTTGCGTTGCTATTGCATTATGCTTGTGAACTACTTCAAAAGCGTTTTGAAGTCTGGTTTCCAGCCTGATGACTGTATCATCACTGTTATAAATTTTCCTGGCCGGCTCGAATACAAGGGTGCTAGGAATCCTGAATTCTCGACCGAAGTGCAAATAAAATGGTGATAAAAGTGTGGCACTGTGCGGTGTCGAATTCAGAGCTATACAAGCTGCAGGGAGACTCTCGTCCCAATCGTGGGGATTGTCAGCTACGATCTTACCTAAGACTGTCTGTATAGACTTGTTACAAATCTCCACGCCACCTCCTGTCCAAGAAGTGTTGGCTGTAAAATTGATCTGTCTAACATTAAACAGTGTGCTCAGAGAGGCACACACTCTATTTGGCGAACTCGGAGCCTAGGTCGCTCTGCAAAGTCCTACATGGAGAGAACCGAGCAAAAAGCTTTATGTATAGCTTACGAGCGATTGTTTCTGCCCTTTTGTTTGGAATCCCAAAGGCAATGACGAATCTGGAGAAATCATCCACCAGCGTCATCACGTAAAAATTACCTTGATTGCTTTCATTCAATCTTCCAATTAAATCCATCGACCAGCTGTCGCCTGGTCTTTGCAGGGGCTTGAATGCTCGAAGGGTGGCCTTATGGGGCTTGTTAGGTCTATTGAACTGCTGGCAAATTAGACATGTCTTTACATAGTAATCAATGTCTTGTACCATAGTTGGCCAAAAACAGTGCAACTGTATTAATTTCAGGGTGCTCTTAGCTGCTCTGTGTCCAGCTGCGGGGGCGGAGTGATAGTCACGAATGCAATGAGTGACTAGACTTTCGGGAAAGCAGATTTGAGCAATTTCTTCCATCCGTCCCTGCGCTGGGTCTTTTTCCCATATTCGATACAGCATGCCGTCGAAATCCTTATAGAAAATGTTACGCTTATTACTAGCGTAGATGACGTCAGCTGAGTCTTGATATTTAATGGTTTCAAATACCTTGCCGAAATACTCGTCTGCCTTCTGCTCGGCTACTACTTGAGAACGAGTCCAGTCAGGATATTGTGAGTCTAAAATGCAGACTGGGATCTCTATACGTGAGAGTGCGTCACTTACTGGTAACAGCTTGCCTGGTCTATGGCGAATAATAAAATCGTATTCCCTCAGCCTGATAAGGATACGTTCCAGCTTAGGTGATAAGCCACTGCTGTTGTATAAAAAAATTAGAGCCATGTGGTCCGAGGATAAAAAAAACGTTTTATCTAGTAGGTAAGTTCTAAATGTCTCAATTGCATGTACGGCTGCCAGGATATCCTTTACAGTAGTGCTTTCCTTTCTCTCAGTTGGTGTTAGAGTCCTGGAAGTGTAGGCGAGAGGGTACGTTACGCCTCCATGCATATGTGTAAGGCAACCTCCTAACGAAGTATCCGAACCATCCGCCTCCACGAAAAAAGGTTGGGAGAAATCTGGGTGTTTCAAGGTGGCAGCATTAACCATTGCTTCCTTTAAACCCTTGAAAGCATCATCTGCTTCCTTATCCCAAATGAATTTTGCGTTTTTCTTTGTCAGTTTTGTAAGGCAAACTGAGAAAGCTGAGAACTGAGCGATGTGCCTTCGAAAAAATCCGCAGATCCCCACGAATCGGCGGATCTCTTTTACATTCCTAGGCTGAGTGTAAAGGCATGAGGCCTAAAAATTCCTGTCGATTGGTTAGGAGACCCGACACCAACCATCAACAACTCGGGGACACTTTTTTTTTCTTAGCGCCAAAAAGCGCTAGGCCTATTTTTCACTTCCAAGTTTAAAAATCATATCTCCCTGGAAAATGGACTTCATCGACTCTGGTTTGCAGCTCTTAATAAACCCGAACTTTATCTAACATCCTGTGAAAACAAAACTTGAAATTTCACCATACTTTGGTCTACAGCTTCATTTGAAAAAGTGCTCAAACTGAGCGCCGACGCACGCAATCTCCGTCGCCATTTTCTACAAACATGTAAATATTTATTTGTATTTCTCGAATTTATTTCTAGGCATAAAGCCGACTAGCTTAGTGCTGTGCTAGTTTACATGTTTACTATGTCTTCAATGTTTTTATTTTACTAAGGTGACGATTTTAGCAACTATGAAAACTTTGACCACAACAACGGTATTTTTGCGGCTGCGATAATACATTTAAAATTTTATGCGTTATAGCATTTTAAAACACAAGCTGGTTTACTTAATCTTTTGCCTAGGCTTTTATAAAAGCATTATTTAACGTAACCTTTTCTCATGAACCCTACCTTGTTCAAAATGGCAACATCACTACGATTATTTTACCGGACATTTTCAGTGTGTATCTTGTATTTTTATTTCAGGGCTCCAACCATAGTGATCTCAATTCCGAATGCACAACTAGGCCTTTGCCTTCAATTAATAACAGTTTATTTTAACTATGAGCATCAAACTTCGTCCCCCCCCCCCTTTCTTCAATAGTTGCAATGAATAACATTGTAGTTTTTATTTAAAAAAATGTATAGGCCTATTTCACGTTGTTATGAGTTTAACTCAATGCACTACTCAAGCCACGGCCTCTAAAACACCCAAAGTCGGAAATTTCCTTTGCCATCCAAGCTCCTTCCAATCAGAGTGCAAGGCTACCCTGCCCGTCAGCGCCGTCATGCCAACTTCCGGTAATGACATCTCGGCCGGTTTGGGTCAGTCACTCCTCCTCCCATGCGACCCCTCTGCCTCACACACCCCCCCCCCCCCGTCGCTCTCCTACAGGTCCACGGTTTCCCTCCTACTGACTGCCAGGCAGCAGCTATAAAACCAAGCCAGGAGAGAATTTCGTTAGCATAGCTCAAGGACTCAGGCCTAGAGGTCACTACGGCGGTCGGAGCAGAGATGTCCAGTCCGAAGGTTGCCATGCCGGGCAAGGTAGTGGTTCAAGGGTAACTAGTTTATTAGAATTTAATTTTTGGAACAGAATTTCTAAATTTTTAGTCTTAAAATATAAACTCAACTTCTAGCATTTGAGGGAATTTGTGGGTAGCCAAACACAATCGGCATTTTGGTTTATGGCACCCATGATTTAAGGGTTTAAGGTCCCCTTCCTAAAAACCGGCTTTTTTTCTTTGTTTATGAACTCAGTGTTCATTAAATAATCTAAGATCACCAAGATCTAGCATGTGTTATTGTTGAAGCAGGAGTTTTCAAAAAGGTAGTTTTCCTTGTAACACTAATCTTGATTCAGTGTGATTGATTGATGGACTTTAGTGCAAGAGTTGCTAGAGCTTTCAAAGACTATTTTACATTCTGCAAGGGTCATGTTTGTAACTCAAATCGACTTTTTCTAGTCCAAATTTTGTTGTAAACTTGAATTTGTTCATTCTGTCGATTTAATAGTAAATCATGTGCTTTCAATTGTAAAGCCCCGTTTTTATTTTTGTAACCAACTAGTTACTCCGTGTGTAAAAATCTTGTCATGTTTTATTAAAACAGAAAAGAAAGTTGTTTTGAACAACAAATTTTGACTTCGAGTCCGATTTAATTTGTAAGGGTTATTTTAATTACAAATCAATTTTTATTCTAACTCCGAAGAAGGCAATTAAATTAACTACCCATCGTGGTGGCAGTGAACCGTGATAGATAGGTCATAAAGAGTTAGTTAGGACGTCAACGCTCTTCTCCTAACCGTGCAGTAGACACGCTATGCTGTTTTCACAACAAAGTAAAAACCGCCATTTATGATTTAATCTACGATAACCACAAGTACGCCAGATGTCGGTGCTATAGACAGTAGGCACCTCAAGACCCTGTAAGCGCCGCTAAAAAACTGGTGGCAGTGGTGGGATTTAAAGGTGCTGTGCCACTACACTCCTTCCCCCCTGCCATACTACTATGCCAGTTCATCTTAAGAAGAAGATGTTGCAGTAAAATCAAAAACTAACCTCAGAAACGTCCGTAGCTAAGCTAAAAACGCTACAGAAGCAGATGTCAGCCTTAAAGTCAAAACAAGGCAAAACAACAACCCCGTATCCAGCTGGAGCCGGGAAGCGGCAACCCTCCCTTCACAAGCCGTGAAGCAGCAGGCCCACCCTCAGAAGGCAGATGATCCTTCAACCCCTGGAGAAGTCAGCCACTGAAAAAGAGGATATGATGCTCCAAGAGTGAAACTTCACAGGACTTCACAAGTGACGGTGTTCAAACTTCAACTGGAAGGACGACCACGACAAAATTTGGATCCGATCTTCGATGGGTGATTGGATGACGGACTGAACAGTGATTGTGTATGAAAATTCAGGTTAGTGCACATTGGTATAGTCCGGTTGCCAGGCCGAGTGTTTATTTTATGTATCCACCTGAGTGCTTAGGTAGTATAAGATTGTATTTTTGTGTCCCTGACTGGATTGGGTTATAAGAGAAGTGTTTAAATACTCGCTCTTTTTAACTTTTAAGAGAGTTATTTTGCGGCTGCAATTTTAACTGTAAATATTCAAAACCAGAACGTTTTTTTTCTTTAAACCAACCTAACTTTCAACATGGAAGATTTAGAAGCGTTAATCGATCATATTCACTACAAAGACTTAAAGAAAGCTTGTTTGAATTTGGGTTTAACGGTGTGTGAAACCAGACACGAGTCCGTAGAGGTTTTAAAAATAGCATTTAACGATGATAAACTCACGTTGGATGAGCTGTCAAACGAACTGCTCAGTGCCACAGAAAAGCGTGATTCTGCCGTTTTGGCAAAAAAGGAGATCGCTCTCAAGGAGAACGAACAATTTCTTAAAGCCAACAGTTAAAACTAGAAGCTTTTAAAGTTAGAAGAGGCCGAAAAAGCTAGCGCTTATGCCTCCCGTGAGGCCGATAAAATTCGTGCCCACAAACTAATGTTACGTGACACCACCGGCCAGACTAGCGATGCCGCTACGGCGCTGGCCATTAAGAAACTCGAGCACGAGTTAGAACTTGCTAATAGACAGATAGAATTAGCCCGATTACGAAACGCAGACGGTACCAATGCAGTACAGGTTTTGCCAAATGTAAATTCAGGTCCACGGCCCGGAAAAATTTCCGAGGCCGTTAGATTGCTCAATAAAGGGGGGTCCGAAATCGGAAATCAATTCATTTTTAAAAATCTTTGAAGGTACAATGGAAAACTCAACGTATTCCAAAAAGTGAGTGGGTCGTAGGTTTACAACCTGTGTTAGGCAAAATTTTAGTAAAGGTGTGCGATCAAATGAGCACAGCTACTATGCACGATTACGATCAGGGTAAATTAAAATTACTTGAAAGGTTCGTACAGACCAAAGAGTCCGTCCAATCGGCATTTCGCAGTCTTGAAAAAGAACAAGACCAATTATTTCATGAGCATGCTTTTGAGCTCGAGACATTGTTTTCCCGATGGTTGTCACTCGCCGGTATTAACGGCGATTTCCAAAAGTTGTCTAATTTTATTTTATTACAGCAATTTTACAAGTCATGCCCAGTGGGCCTGAGAAAATGGTTGCCGGACCGGATTAGATCTGGAACGTTGCAAGAAGCAGCCAAATTGTGTGATGACTACACAACTCGTAATAAGCAAATCAATATAGATGTTGCAGTCAAAACTGGCAACTTGCAAACTAGCGCACAGCCAGCCAGCCAAGCTCCTAAAGCTTCGTCCAATCCACGTAACGGTAATCGAAACCGTAACTCGTTAGCTAACCCGGGTGGGACCAACAGTGACAGCGTAACTAGCCCAGATGCTAACGCTGATATTAGTGATAGTGTAGCTTCTAACCCTAGTCAAACTAACGTTAGAACGTGCTATAAATGCGGTTCGTCCTCGCACCTCCGTAATCGATGTCCCGAGTATGTCAAAACTCAATTTGCAGTTTGACATGCATGAATAATGCATGTTTTCGAGTGGGCGCAGATGCCTTAACTGTGTTAAAACCTAGCACTTTCAAAGCCAGGATAGGTAGGAATAAAGTGTTATGCCTACGCGATTCCGGGAGCAGTATAAATCTCGTTAGTCGAAAACTCGCCAAAACTTGGCCTAGACTAAAACAAACAGCTCAGTGCAAAACCATAATGAGCGACACTGTGGTAGAGCTAGAACAGGTAGATTTAATTTTGAAAATAAATGGAGGTTTAAAACTGCATGTTGTTGCATGTGTTTCGGAGGCTTCCCACTCTGTTTTCCAAATAGTTTTGGGTGTAAACGCCCTGTCTAAACTAAACGAATTACGACAGCCTAAAAGAAATGTAAACGACGCAAGCAACTGTAGCCCCGCTCGTCCCGTAGCTCCTCCCCCCAGCCCGAGCGCTGCTGACCACAGCCAAACCACGGCGAAAAAGCGTTCCCGTAAACAACGCCCCCGCTCCTGCATGGAGTCGGGCAGCCGGCCAGCGGGATTGGTCAAGCCAAACCCGACAGCAGACTTTCTGGCGCCGTCCAAGTCGCCCCGCCCCTCTGCCGAGGCAGTAAAGTCGGGCACAAAAGAGGCCGTTAAAAACGTACCTCCCCCAAAAGTGCAGACAGCCGGTGATAGGCCGACTGGTCATCCAGATGTGAAATCCGATAAGAGTACTTGCAGTACCCATAATGAGCCAGCTGGCTCAGTTAGACCAAATAAATTAGCACCAAAATTCAATGATTGGATTGAACTACGTAACCGCTCATTTAGCAAGCTTTGTCAGCCTCCTAGAGATAAACTTAGAAGAGTTAAACTGAGGACAACCTTGCAGTAAAAAGTGTGTCTGTTAAAACCAAAGTAAGCCCTAAACTTGCTTCTTTTAAGTGCCATTTTGATTTTTTC
This sequence comes from Lithobius niger, assembly GCA_023313725.1. NCBI lineage: Eukaryota > Metazoa > Arthropoda > Chilopoda > Lithobiomorpha > Lithobiidae > Lithobius > Lithobius niger. Next base: position 11,252 of record JAHWFP010156129.1, read on the forward strand.
CCAGAGTTTGGAGAAATACAATTGCCATGCTTTAACCTAACTTAGCAACAGTTTGATAAAACGTAAATGCCGGTTTTTTTTTGTGTACATCCTTAAAAATTAGGACCCCATGTTTTAAAGTTAAACTCTTGTCTTAAGTAAAGGGTGGAAATTTGTGATTGATCATCACAGTTATGGCTCTTTGAACTAGATAATTGATTTTCGCTAGAGCTAAGGTTATAAATCTAACCTAACCATAGTAAATAATGTCTTTATCTGTAAGGGAGTAGGTAAAACCTTTAAGTAGGACTCCAAACGTGATAACTAAAACTAGTGTAGTTTTTTTTTCCTAAAATAGTGTTTTTTTTGCAATCTTGTGTAAACCACCAAGACTAACCTAAGTAGGCTAAAACGTGTAATTTTTCTCCATGTTGAGATTTTTTTTACTTGAAAACCTAAACAAATAGTTTTCTTCATAAGTGTTAAGTTGTAGTGAGTGGTAGGCCGCTACAGACGTGGCTCCATCTAGGACCACCTAACCTAAACATAAAAATTGTGTTTACTGTCTTAAATCTTCAAGACTATGACTATGAGGTCAAGTACAAACCTGGAAAGTATCATACTAATGCTGATACCATGAGTAGGTATTTTGTTTAACTTAAAAACAGCAAGTTGAGTTTTTATTGTTAAAAGCTAAACAAGTGGTGGAGCCAAATATTGCTCTGCAACTTTTTTTTATTAAATTTTCTTTAATGGTTAAGAGGTACGTTGTCAGGACAACCTCACTCAAAGAAACTGTCAGCTTTCCCAATTCGGACCTTACACCTAAATTTTAAGTGCCAATGTTATTCTCCCTGTCACTATCAACGCCTTCCTGTGTGGAAGGATATTTACAGAGATTATACGACACGTTTAAATGTTCATTAGGAACATTCTACGGGAGTTTAGTGGTCCCTGGCTATATCCTTTTTAAGTTTTCTACGAAATGGCTTTCTTTAAAAATAGCTATCTGTCTCACCTCTGAGGGCAAAAGGTTAACTCTGTCATTAAAAGGTTGTTGGGTATAAGCCATAAAACCTCCCAGTGTTGTATCTTATGTGTAAGTTATGGGGTCTATCTCAAAACCCTTCTGTGTTTAAATTTTCACATGTAAACAAGTTGTCTGATATACCTTAAATCAGTCCAGTGGTGATTGTTAACTTTAAATAGAGCTTATAGTTGCGCATGCGCTTATAGTACCCTCTATTCCGATCCTTATCGCAAGCTAGGTCCTGAGGAGTGCGCCTCGTGATTTTTTTCGATGCTTTCCAAGAAAATAAAAACAGCATTCTATGAACGGCGGACGAGTTAGAGCATTAAATGTTGCGATTATATAATTTAATAGTTTATGTTTAATTGCAAAAACATAACCTGTACTTTTATTTTGCTCAAATATTCAAACGGTGTGTATGATATTCCTGCACAGGCAGCGCGGACCACCTAAAAAGTTTATTTCTGTAAACCTAGTGTTTTTAACTTTGTCAATTTTGCGTTTATTTAACTTTGCGACAAAATCACAAAAACCAGAACTAAACTTAGCAATTTTATTTTAACGTAAAATTAGTGTTCCTTTTAACTTGTTGATCCGGAGCTAGGAACAAGTAGCTCAAAAACTTTTTTTCTGCATATTTTGAAAGTAAATGGCAAACGGCAAACTTTATAGAAGTTGGAACTTTCTATGTTGTTTGATTGCATAAACCGAGAGTGTTGTTTTGCATATTTTTAGTTACATGGCTTGGCAACTTGTATTGTGACATACCGATGTGCACTAATCCTTTTTGTAGGCTTTTATTTGGAGTCCAAGAGGAACCCCGAATAAAATCTCCCGTTGGGGGGCGTGTAAAGGCATGAGGCCTAAAAATTCCTGTCGATTGGTTAGGAGACCCGACACCAACCATCAACAACTCGGGGACACTTTTTTTTTCTTAGCGCCAAAAAGCGCTAGGCCTATTTTTCACTTCCAAGTTTAAAAATTCATATCTCCCTGGAAAATGGACTTCATCGACTCTGGTTTGCAGCTCTTAATAAACCCGAACTTTATCTAACATCCTGTGAAAACA
>JAHWFP010156132.1:0-13646 GCA_023313725.1 Lithobius niger
AAAACAGATAAAGTTCATGGCTATTAAGAGCTGTTTCGATGAGACGGATCGGACCATTTTATTGGAAGTTACAGGCGTTTGAATTTCGGGGTTTTTCACGGCCGAGGCACCGAGAAAAAAAAAGTGTTCGTTGCCGTAAACGAAGTTTTCCCTCAGGTTGTTGATAGTTTGAGTTGAGGTATCCTCTCAAATCGGGTGAAGAACTCAGGCCTTCTTTACACTGTCGTGCTCCAGCTCTTAAGCTGCTGACAGACATTCCACATCTAAAACAATCAAGAAAATTATCAGAATGTAGTTCGCGTTTTTCTTACCGCTTCAGTTCATAAACAAACAATATGGTAACCATTCATCACGCCAACGGTCTGGCCACCCAATAGCTACATACGCCTATTGTTCAGATTGTTAGCCATAATACCACTGACAACAAAAGCCTCGATAAAAGCAATGTCTTTCTGGCACACGCATGAACTGGCCTTGAGCCAGGAGATGAAACACTTGATTCGTAACCCAGTCGGCCTTGGCTTGAAGAAGCCATTCCCTTTCTGGCATGCGATTGAGCTGTCATTGAGCAAGGAAGCGAGGCATGCGATTTGGACCCAGTCGGCCTTGGCTTGAAAAATCCATCCCCTTTTTGGCATGCACCTAAGTTGACAATGAGCCAGAAGGCGAGACACGCGATTTCTTCCCCAGTCGGCCTTGGCTTGAAGAAGCCATTCCCTTTCTGGCACGCGATTGAGCTATCATTGAGTCAGGAGTCGAGACATGCGATTTGGACCCAGTTGGCCTTGTCTTGAAAAAGCCATCCCATTTTTTGCATGCACCTAAACTGACAATGAGCCAGGAGCGAGACACTCTATTTCTTCATAGTCGGCCTTGGCTTGAAGAAGCCATATCCATCGGAGCTGCAAGGCCGTTTCAACGCTGTAGTACGCGAGTTGCTGCATGCTTGAACTAAACATGCTTGGTAATTTTATCATGCATATTGCATACTCCTTTGTGCCGCTCTTGGTGTTTTTATTCCAATAAATTTTGCAGACTTTACATGGGTTTCCTTGTTTCACAAATTTAAAGAATTTTTGCTTAAAAGCCATCTCCTTCCTCGCTACATGTGATGCTTTCAAATCACATGTCACCCATAATTTTTGACTAATATAAAAGATTTCGTGCAAGGCGAAATCGTACCTAGCAACTATTCGTGTTTACCACAATTAGGCTGGACTATTGCTGAGTAGAGCACCAGCTCATAGCACACTATTGACCGCATGTCGATGGTTTACAAATGCAAACGTTGAAATATTTCTGATGCCCTTTTTTGTTATCAATATATTTTGTTTAAATATGCCTAATTTCTCATTAATCTTTTCGTAGATTTACGCATTTTTATTTAAATTTAAGGCTAAATAGGTAGTTTGTTTTTGAAATATTCAAAATGCAACTCCAACAGTCGTTCTATCAGGGAGCTGCACGTGCCTCATTGTTGAATAACGGCTGTTAGCATTGCCAGCTGTAATCCTACTGACAACACTACAGGACCACGCGCCTCCTACGTGGCGCAACAATTGTGGACCATCGCACAGCAGGAAGATGTGATATTCCGAAACTAACAATCAACTTCGAAAAATTCGTTTCAACAATGGTCCAAAGGGGTTTTTTCGCTTTTTTCGAGGGGAAAAATGTACCTAGAACTACGAAAATACGCCTACGCAAAATCCGGATTAATTTCCTTTCTTTTGACACCTTTCTCATATTTTTAGCCCTCCTATTTAAAGAGGAGAAGAGGTACATATATACCTACATAATATATATATATATATATATATATATATACCGACCGTAAGTTTTTAATGATTAAGATTCATTAATTATATAGAGAAACGAAATTACAAACAGCTAGTGGAAATATAACAGTAGGCTAAGCACTTATCCAACAATTTATGCTTGGACGTTGACGGGAGACTTGTGAAAACGAAACCGTCGCACTAGATACGAAACCGGAAGTGATGCTTTTCAAAGCGCACGCACAGAACGCCTCGTTACGTTGAAAACAAGTCAGGGACCGAGTACGCCAATGAAATTCGTGCCTTACGTATTGAACTCAAATAGGATACGTTATTTTTATTAATTTACACTTAAATTTACAAACAAAATAAGCATAGCTGAAAAAAGTAGGAAAATAAGGAATTAGAAAGAAAAAGTAGGAAATAAGGAAAAAGTAGGAACTCTACGACCCCTGCTTACCCTGGTCCCACAGCAAAAAAGTTGTCGGAAAGGGGGGGGGGGGGGATTGAGGCTTAATGGCGCATTGACAGCTTGGTCATAAGCGCCAACCTCAGTCACAGTGCAGTGTCGGATAGTCCTCTAGAAATCTGACCACAGCACCGCATCCATTCGCCTAGTGAACACGGTCCCATTGATATCCCTAGGAGTGTCTTTTCGAAAGCCAGTCTCTTTGCAAGTAGGGCAATGTGCCAGGTCGCCAACTGATGATTTTAATAGATAAAAGCACGCTACATGAATTGAACCGGGGACCTTTCGTTCACCAGATCTCAAAGATCCGTCTAAGCCAAGCTGACTGACCTGACTCGCTAAATGGAATGGAATGGAGAGGGTTGCTCAGCTACATGAACACACGACAGAACTAAGTTCCTCCTGTAAACTGTTCCTTGCACAAGCCACTAAATGCCGAACACACACAAGACACAGGGACCTAGTGTCGTGTTGCCAGTGCATACATATTTTCTTCTTTTTGGTGTTTGGGGGGGGGGGGTTGAAAAATTGGGCATAGTGGCCCCGTGCAACCGCATATAGCGGCCAACTCCCCAAAGGGGCTTATTTTCACCCCCCACTCAGCATATGGACCCAAGGAAGTGAAGACAGTCGAAGGAAAAAGGGGGAACCCTACCTACATCCCCAACTTTACTAACCTCTTTACAGTGGCAGCTTGTCTGTAATTTGCATGAACTTGCCAACGCTGAAATCTTGGCATATAGCGGCCTGGTTCGCCTGTATTTCGTGCAATGCCAACGCTAAAAAAATTGGGCATAGTGGCCCCGTGCGACCGCATATAGCGGCCAGGTTCGCCGGTTCGCTTGCCTTTCGTGCATTGCCATCTTAGTCTTGCCATTCTTATAGTTCGACTAGATTGGACGATCTCTATCCTTGGCCATCACCGTTTCTGGGTGACTTAAGGTTAGGACGAGATATTTTCGCACTAGGCTCATTTATAGCTTTACCGTAGTAAACGAAGCTAGCTATAACTCCAGTTAAGATCAACACAAACAATTTTATCACCTTCACTTGACTTTAGTGTATTGTCATCTTATATAGTCTTGCCATTCTTATAGTTCGACTAGATTTGACAATCTCTGTCCTTGGCCATCACCGTTTCTGGGCGACTTATGAGAGATATTTTCACACTAGGCTTATAAAAGAAGCTAACTATCATTCAAGTTAAGACCAGAACAAACTTAATTTTATCACCTTCACCTGCCTTCCGTGTATTTATAATTCAACTAGATTTAAATCTACATATACTTATTCGGTCCGAATCTGTCCCACTACGATCGACGCGATGCCTTTGTGGCTAACTGCTTTTCACAAATCCAAAACAAAAATTGAAGCAACCTCAATTCACTACAAGAAACGAAGTTAATTAACGAAACCAAATCACCGTTGGGTGATTTTAGGGTAAGCTTTATCATTGAAAAACAAAAACAAAGGTAAACACAACATCGGCTAATTAACAATAGGCTCATTGCCCGGCCCGCCAAATCCATTGTCCAGTTTGCTGTCCAGTTCGCCACGTGCATTGTCCGGGTCGCTGTCCAGTTCGCCACGTGCATTGTCCGGTTCGCTAACCAAACGACAACAAACGTCACCTGGCCAAAAAGACCGTTAATACGAAGTAGAGCAGTACTCACCGAATCCTCGAACGCAATCCCATTTCATTTGGTTGAAATAATTCCGAACGTTCGCATGCAACTTCATGGAAGTTGCACTAAAAAACAACTTCACTCACAACACCAAAACCGTACTACCGTTCATCCTGGCCGTTAGCAGCCATTGTAGAGCAGGGAACACACACGTCTATCCTCCACGTGTGCTCAAAAGCGAAATGGGGATTTCCCCGGGACTCCAGAAGGCAGGCGGCTGCAGCGGTGACGCTTGCAGCGCGCCTAGCGGGAAATGCGGGTAACTGGCGTTGAATTCAATAAATTTAAGAAATTTGATTGTTTGAGCATGGGAAAAGCCAAATTCAGCGAATTTAGCATGTATACTGGAGGTAAGTATTTTGCAGATAGTAAGAAATAATTGTAGTTGTGTTTGCCATTTTTGAACAAGGTAGAGTCCATGAAAATAATTTACGTTAAATATTGCTTTTATAAAAGCCTAGGCAAAAGATTAAAATAAACCAGCTTGTGTTCAAATGCTAGAACGCATAAAAATTAATGTGTATTATCACAGCCGCAAATAATAACATGATAGTAGTCGAAGTTTTCATGGTTGCTAAAATCGTCACCTTAGTAAAAAAATAAAAACGTAGAGTACGGGTCCTCCTACCACAACACTAAGCTAGTCGGCTTTATGCCTGAAAAATAATTCGAAATACAAATGAATATTTACAAGTTTGTTTTGGAAAACGGCGACGTGAATTTGAGGACTTTTTCGAACTGCTGTAGTGAACAAAGTAGGGTGAATTTTGTAGTTCTGTTTCCACAGGATGGAAGATAAAGGTTGTCTCTAATAAACAGTGCAAACGGGAGTCGATTTTGTCCATTTTCCGTGGAGATACAAAATTTTAAAGTTGGAGTTGTAGGAATAGGTCTAGCGCTCGTGAGCGCCAAGAATTGGAGTTGTAGAAATAGGTCTAGCGCTCGTGAGCGCTAAGAAAAAAAAATAGAGTCCCCGAGTTTTTGATTTTTGGTGCCCGTTCTCCTATCCAATCTTCAGGATTTTAGGCCTCATGCCTTTACACTCTATTGAAAGGTTGGCGGATGGAGGGGATTCGAGATCCCACGGAGGCAGACCTACTGGCGGAGAGTGATGAAACTGGGGTAAGAATCTGTTGGTCACAATAGAGAGAACTACCGGATCGGTAATAATCGCTACCCAATTTTTTGTGAAGAACTGTAATCAGCCTCCCACGGGATGTGGGAAGGGCGCAATGTCAATACTTGGGGCAGCCACAATTCCGCGTCCGGATGAAGCGTATCGTTGGCGCCTGTCGGAAGTGGTTGGCCTGTTAGGGGATCGACGCTGTCCCCGGATCTGGTTTGCAGATCAAAAGGGCGATGCAGACTTGGGTAAAGATGCTGGATGTGTGTCGGTCGGCTTTGAACTAGAAGGTTCGTATTTAGTGGTGCCAAGTTGCGAATCCTTAGAGGACCGGGGTCGCCTACCATGTCGGGAACGAAAGGGATGAGGCTTACGGGAAACATCTAAATGAGGTGCAAGTTTTTCGGAATCAGGCCCCGAAAGAAAGTATCTGATTCGTGAATCGGGAGGTTGCGGAGCGTAGAACGAGTGGAATCGTGAAGGCTAGGAGAAGTGTTGAGGGCAATTTCACGTAGTAGTATCGTGGAATTGAATAGAGCTCTAGTGAACCAATTCGTTGAGTGGTAGGTAGCGAAGCATGCTTTTATGAAAAACTTGATTGATGAGGAACGCTAGTTGCTTAGTATCGGCCGGCGGTGGATCGATGTTCAAGTGTTCGCATAGGGCATTAGTGGCTGTGTTCAGGACATTGGCTTGAGAGGCGGCTCGTAGCCCTAGGCTTACAAGACGATCGTTGTCACGAAGCACAAACACAGGTACCGATGCACGTCTTGTAAGAAACAATTAGGAACCGAAATCCATCTTGGTCTCTGCTGTGAGAAACTCCGATTGGGGATAGGTATTCAAAGTTGCGTGGATTAGTGGTCGGAAGAAGGATGCTTCTTTTTCGGTCCTGGGAGGTGGAGTGTTGATGTCAAATTCAAGGGAGGGAACCACTTCCACAGCGGCTCCAAGCGCGTCCACCATCGATCTGTATACGTTGATTGTACTATCTCCGTTGGTGTAAAGGGTAAATAAAGGTCGCTGTTTCTCGAAAATAAGGTCAGTTTTTTCCAAATTTACCTAACCTAACCTAAACTAACCACATAACACCAGAAACCGCAATCAAAACCTTAAACCTTTCTAAACTTCACGCGCCGGAATCTAGATAGGCCGGCCATCTTGCTCGGAGCTTCTGCGGTAGTGGACCCCAAGGGAGAACCGTTACCTAGAAGCAATCCGTCGGTTCGAAGAAGAGTAGTAAGCAGTGTGGTAGATTGGCCCAAAAGAGGCGGCTGATGAGGAGGTTGGTCACGCAGGCCGAATCTGAGACCTATGGAGAGGCTTCAGTTCTTGCTGGATCGACCAGAATCGGGAAAGGGCTTGAACAGGAAACAATCTGGAATAATAGCTTCCACAGTCTTTAATAAATCTGGAAGGGGGATGTCTGTGGAATCCAGTACCCCAGGGAAGCCAAGATCCGGGTTGTCGTAGCTACGAGAGTGGTCAAAACGGTGTGAGGATCGGTTACCCTCGTCGTCAGATGAGTGATATTCCAGAGACTGATGTACAGGTTGACTGGCTTGAGGAACTGGTGGAACCGTGACGGGAATCGGGTTCGATACGTGAGAGGGACCAGAAACAGGTTCCCCGAGCCTGGGACGCTTGGAAGCCGATGCAATTCGGGAACTCGTGTAGGCAGAGGCAGCCGGTGGATTGGAGGAAGACTTGCGCTTGAAGGTCAGTAAAGCAGAATCAATAACTGAATAAACTTGTTCACGTGAAAGTTGGGTTGCAGAAACTGCCCGGGAAGGAACGGATCGTTGAGAGGATCGTGAGGATAGATCAAAAGGACGTGGAAGTAGTGAGGCTGATTCCATACGCTTACGAGCCTTTGCTTGTAATTTGAGTTTGGAGTAAAGTTCTTTCACTCGTTGTAGTTCAAGGGAGAGAGACCTGGATCCCGAATTTCGAGCCTGCCTGCACGGAATCAGGTGAAGTGGTGGTAGTACCGCAAGGTGGGATCGCGAGGACCATGGCGGCAGAAGCAGAAGGATGAGCCGGAGTGGCAGACGAATCGGACTCTCAGTGGAATCCAGAAGCACAATACTGTCCCCCCGAATCAAGGGAATCGGTGCAGGTGAAGTGGGAGCAGAGGGAACCAATGGCTCCCGAGGTGCGCCCTTGGCATGGCCAGGAATCGAAGGTAATCAGGTATCGAGGTAATCAGGAATCGAGTCGATTGAAACAGCACAACCTTGTCGTGCGGCGGTTAGAGAAGAAAAGATGAGACGGATCGCTCCGCTCAGGCTTTTTTATGAAGGAGGCTGCGCAGATACATGCGCAGAGGGTAGCGGGTCAGAGAGAAATCTTCAATTGATCTCTAATTGAAACAGCATTAGGAGAAGGAGAATGTTAAAAAATAGGTAATGTATGTTTTAATAGCAACTAGAAAATGCAAACTTAGGGACTTGAGAAAGTACAACCCCTGGTCTACATCTCAAACCTTTTTTAGTTTCTTTGCCCCTCCCAAACAAAATTTCCGGGTGAGTCGTCAATGAATTAACATGAAAAGCTTTCTAGGTTAGGGAAGTTGTCTAGGTCTAGATTAGAAAAGTAATCTAGGTTAGGTGAGCACCATAACGGTGATTTTTTTTCAGCAATAGATTTATTATTAAAGCAAACTGTTAGTTTTACCTGGAAAGACGAAAATGAAAACTGCAGCCAAACTTCCCAAAAGACTAATTACGTCGCTGATGTTTGGAACAATCACTGAAAGAGCAACACTAGTGCTGAACCATACGAAAGCTATAATATAACGACGACGGCGTTCTCTACGGAGTACTGACGTCTGCGATAAGCGAAAAAGTTCCACAATCAAACCTTCAACTGCAACTCTAAAATATAAAAAAATAAAAAACAAGTTTGTTATTGTCAATGCTGTAAACGAGCGCCACCGAAAAACGCCTGTTTTTCAAAAATGAAATTTTTTTTCTTGAGGCACCCAAATGCCTCGCCGAGGCATATTCAGCCGTTTTCTTAATAATGGACCGAATTGGCCCAAATTTTAAACATCAATACCCTGTCCAAATACAAGACTCTTGGGGAAGCCCAAATCCAGACTTTCCACCCGGAAGAACCTTTAAACGACGTTTGAAGATCATCTCAAAGCCACTACAGCCTACCTTCAACATGGCCGCCATTGCTGAACTCTGTATTTTTGTATTTTCATGTTACCCCTTTTCTTTTAGGGCAAAAAGCCCCAACATTGTATTTTTTGTATTTTCATTTTACCCCTTTTCTTTTAGGGCAAAAAGCCCCAACATACTAACTTAGTGTATTGTAAGAGAATTTATACAGACAACCAATTTGTAATGTGATATTTTTTATTGTGTTTGTCGGCTGCAACCCATATGAAAAATTTCCACAACGATCGACTTTAACTTTAAAAATGTTAAACGTTAAATGTTCCCAGTAACTTAATGCGTTATAACATTCAACTAAGCTAGTTTATTTAACCGCATTTATACTTTATTTATATTCTTTTACCCCCAGAAACGCTACCATATGTCCAAACGTATAAACGTATCACGACCTGGCATTCTACCGGACACGAGTTTTCAGTGTATATATGTTTGTTTTAGTTCTCCTCTGGACCTGACTGAGACCTACCAAAATCTACGAATAGCTTGATCTACTAATAAACACTAAAAGAATTCTTAAAAAGATCTGTTTAACCCATTTCCGAAAGTCAAACTGTGCAAAAATTTCGAATCCTGAATTTCCCCCCCCCCCCCTCCAGCCAAAACTAGTTGTGGTGTATAACACTGCAGTTGACAGTTAAAGCTTATAAAATTTAATAGTAATGCTTTATGCATTACCCAAGCCAAAGTATTAAGCTTTAACAAGAGTCTATTCACGTTGCAAACATGTAAATATTCAATGCGTAACCAATAATACAAAGTAAAGGCCTATTTCCCAATGTTCAATTGAGTAAAACTCAAAACAGGCCTATCTTTTCCGTCTTTACATGTCCTTACTCCTTCAAACGGCTCTGCACCCAGTCCCTTTGTTCAACCGGCTTCTCCTCCCACTTTCCATTGTTCTCGAGGCCATCCACCAATCAGACCCCCGCAGCTATCATCGACGTCCGCGCTTTCCCCCCTCTCCAGCATAAAACCCCCCCAGCCCAAAGCATCCACAGCACAGCTCACAGATCTCAAGCTAGAGACCGGTCACGCCAGTCGGGAGTGGAGACGCCATGTTCGGAGAATGCCATGCCGGGCACGATGGTAGTGGTTCGTATGTTATAGTTTATCTTTTGAAAGTTCAGCTTAGGACCCCCACATTCTAAATTTTAGTTTAAAACTTAACTTAACTCTCTAGCTAGGGAAAATTATGGTGGAGACGCCTGTAGCGGCATCTTAGGTTTCCTCTCCCCATAACGTCAGAGTGGTTCTCTTACTAAAAACCAATTTTTCCAGTTTACTTTAAAAGGATTTTTAAACTAAACTAAATGACGGTTTGATCTTTGTGGAAGTCAAATTGAAACAAACTGATGCCTAAGTGTAAAATTGCTGGGCTTTTTATAACTTAGAACAGTTCTCGAGGGAACTAAGGGAGGTTGATCTTTTTGTACTTGGAAAACTTAGAAACATAACTTTGGACGGTTGATCATGTAGAAACATACTGTTAGATAGACTTTAATCAGTTGCGGCTGTCAAGTCTTGCGGGTGTCTCCGGGAGCACCCATGATTTACTTTTTCTAAATGTGAAAATTTAAACTTTTACTCAAACATAAGCGTTGTTTGTTTGAATTGTAAATTGCTACTTTTGTAATTTCAACTTGTTGCCTATTTAAATAATTGGTACTCAAAAGCTTTCAGAAGCAAACCATAATGTAAAGTGTTGTTTTCATTCTCTGTTGCTAAGATAAAACCAGGAGTTTTAAGCTTCAGTCGTTTGCTAGATTTGATTAATTGTATTTTAGTGTAAAATTAAATATGTAGCCCATCTTTAGATTTTAGCTAGTTAAACAGTTAAATCCACCGTTGCTGGCAGCGATAACGACAGTTTAAGGTTAGGCCCCTTTAATTAGGACCGGCGCTTCATCCCCCATGCTGGGACAGTGTCCATGCTGTGTTGAATAACGTAAAAAGTCGTCATTAACACCGATTAACCTCAAGCTGAAACTCCACGTACACCAGGGAAACCGGGGGCATTACAAGCACCTAAGCCGTGGTAGCGTCCGCCGTTACAACTGGTGGCAGCGGTGGGATGAACAGGTGCTGTTTCCGTCAAGCGTTTTTCCCCCTGCCATGCTACATGCCTAGAGGGATGCAAGCCACTTCCAACTAGATGTCTGTGGTCCAGCCAAACATGGCCACGAAGCAGATGCCTGTGACAAGCTAAAAAAAGTCACGAAGCAGAAGTCGTACTACAGCTATAAAAAGTACAACCCCCGCCGCAGCTCCAACCACTGTCCAACAGCTGCCGCTTCCAGTAGACGTCCTCAAGCCGAGAGCCGTCTCAACCCCAACCGATGCTGTAGGAGAAGAGGCCCGAGAGGGCAACTACGCTCCGTGCAGCCAAGCCGTGGATTTTGCGTGCAACGCCGAAGTCCCGTGGATTTGACTGCCAGTGACGATCGACTCCGGAAAATCAGTGCCGAACTTCCCGTACTACGGTGGAACGGAAGAACAGAATGACCGTACAGCGATTGTACAATTGGGTGAGTGTACATGAGATATGCTTAGAGGCCGCTAAGCCGAGTGTTGTAGTTATTAGCATTTATGCAATTTAGCTATTCATATACCAGAGTGCTAGGGGTCTTAGAAGTGTATTTTTTTTGTGCAATCTTACTGGATTTGGGAAAGAAGTTTTTTTTTTAATTCGCTCTACTCAAAAGTAATGTTAAATTTTAAGCGGCTGCTTTTAATTTTTGTTTCATTTATAAAAGCTTTATTTTGAAACCACGTGAACCATTAAGACTCAAAAATGTCCGAAATGGAAGAATTAGATGAAATCATTCGTGATATAACAAACAAAGACTTAAAGAAGGCCTGTTTGAACTTAGGCTTTACAGTCAGTGATTCTAGAAGCGAATCCCAAGAAATCTTGCGAGCAGCCCTCGAAGATGGTAAATTGGATTTAACAGAACTTTCCGATTCACTAGCTAACGCTATTGAAAGGAGAGAAGCCGCTATTTTTGCTAAAAAAGAATTAGCCGCTAAAGAAAATGAACTGTTTTTAAAAGCAGAAGAATTAAAGTTAAGAGCACTCGAAATTGCAGACGCAGAAGAAAAACGTGCTGTTGACTTAACCGAGGCCGACCGTCGTCGAACTCATCAACTAGCCTTAAGGGACCAAGATGCCCAAATTAAAGATCGTGCCAGTGCTATGGAGTTAGCTAAACTGGACAAGCAGCTCGAATTAGCGAAGCTAAATGCTGCTACAGTAAATCTTAACCCAGCTCCTAGTGGAGCTAATGGCGTCCCCCACCTCCCCCAAATCCAGTCGCAAAACATGGTAAAGTGGCCGACATAGTTCGATTGGTAAATAGGTGGACGCCCAATACTGACATTAACAGTTTTCTTAAGATTTTCGAACGAACTTTAAACTAGTCAAAAGATTCGTAAAGACCAATGGGTCACGGCGTTACAACCCCTCGTCGGTGAGGTCTTTATTAAAGTTTGTGATCGGCTAACAGACGCTGAAATGCAGGACTACGAAATAGTCAAAAGTAAACTGCTTGCCCGTTTTGTACAAACTAAAGAGTCTTTGCAAACTCAATTTCGTTCTCTCGAAAAAGGAACAGAAATGCAATTCCAGGATTATGCATTTGAGTTAGAAACTCTTTTCACTCGTTGGGTAACTTTAGCTAAGCTTAACCGGGACTATGATAAACTTGTCAATCTAGTACTTTTGGAGCAATTTTACAAATCGTGTCCAACCCATCTCAGAAAATGGATCCCTGATCAAGTCAGATTAGGTACTCTGGCCGAAGCGGCCCAGTTGTGTGATGAATTCACAACCCGCAATAAACAGATTGCTAACGAAACTGCCACTCGTGCAGCCAAAACACAGCCCATAGCTGTAGTGTTGAACCAAGGTTCTAAACCTACTGGTCAACAGCATGGTCACAACCGTAACCACAACACGACAGCTAATCCGGCCGGATCTGTCAGTGTGAACGCAGATAACCCTGGAGGGAACCCTGCCATAAACATTAGTGCTAGTGAAAAAACTAACCCTAATCAAGATAGAGTTAGGCGCTGCAACGTGTGTAATTCTCCCCAACATTTTCGTAGTGAATGCCCCGAGCTTAACTCGAAACCCCAGCAAGTTAATGCACGTTTCCCAGTTGGGAAAAATGCCAGTAAAATTCTTAAGGCTAGTATTCTGTCCGGTAGCATAGGGAAAAATAAAGTTAATATTTTATGCGACTCCGGAAGCACAGTTTCGCTAGTTAGCGCCAAGCTCGCAAGAGGTAGGTCACGTTTAAAACGTACAATTAAATGTCAAACTGCCTTGTGTAAGCAAGTGTTTACCTTAGATCAAGTAAATCTAATCCTAAAGTTAGATGATGGCACAGTGTTAAAAACAGTAGCATGCATTACACCGGTCAACAATTCGTTCTACGATGTCGTTTTGGGCGTGACAGGATTAGATTCATTAAACCTACAGCGCAGACCAGAAATCGCCACGCCCCGTGATTTTTCTTCCCTGCCATCAGAGGTGGCTACGCCCCCCGTCAATCAAAGAAACGTAAGAGCTGCCATAGACAAACCAGCCCCGCGGGATTGGTCACCAATGATTGCTTTCACCAATTGTCGTTAAGTCCTCAAGCGCAGACGAAAGGGGTCTGCTGAAGACTTCGGAAGTCAACCCATTACGAGATAA
Source organism: Lithobius niger (assembly GCA_023313725.1). Classification (NCBI taxonomy): domain Eukaryota; kingdom Metazoa; phylum Arthropoda; class Chilopoda; order Lithobiomorpha; family Lithobiidae; genus Lithobius; species Lithobius niger. Next base: position 12,937 of record JAHWFP010156132.1, read on the forward strand.
TGAGACCCAAGTCCCCACCCTTGACTAAAGGATGGACTGTCGCCATCTTTGTTGGCGTAAACAAGCAACGAAAAATGCGTTGAACCTGCCTCCTAAAGGCAGAATAAAACGGAGTTTGTCAACTAGTGATATAAACAAAAGTTTAGTCATGTCAGAAAAACCCAGAATTAGCGAGTTTAGCTTTGACGAATGGCTTAAGTTACGTGAGTTAACTTCCCCCAATCATAAGTTGGAAACAAGTAATTTAAAGGTCGTGTAAACGAGCGCCACCGAAAAACGCCTGTTTTTCAAAAATGAAATTTTTTTTCTCGAGGCACCCAAATGCCTCGCCGAAGCATATTTGGCCGTTTTTGCAATAATGGTCCGATTTCCACAAACTCTTCAAAGTTTAATAGCCTGTCCAAATACAAGATACTTGGGGAAGCCCAAATCCGAACTTTCCACCCGGAAGTACCAATAAACCACGTTTGAAGATTGCCTCCAAACCACCTCAGCGCTCCTTCTTCATGGCCGCCATTGTAAAACTCTGTATTTTTGTATTCGCATTTTATTCTTTTCCTTTTAGGGCAAAAAGCCCGAACATACTAGCTTAGTGTATTGTACGAGGATTTATGTACAGACAACCATTTTGAAGTGTGATATTTTTTATTGTGTTTGTCGGCCGCAATCCATATGGAAAATTTCCACAACGATCGAATTTTAACTTTAAA
>JAHWFP010156134.1:0-17392 GCA_023313725.1 Lithobius niger
CATACTTTTAAATCATTCAGATTGAATGTTAGTATCTCCCTGACAGCTACCATATATATTGTATAATTTGTTTTCTCCATGCGAACAATAAACTTTACTTCACTTCACTTCACTTCAAATGTTTGTATGATGTTAAAGAAAAGAAAACCATTCTTTTCTTAAGTTATTGCTCTGTACACAGATTAAAGAACTCTCTCTCTCACAGATACGACACTCGTAACTCAGCCGGCGCTTCAAAAATGGGGCCTCGTTTCAGCAACGCGTCGATGACTCATGTTCTCGCACTTGATTCGCCAGATGTCGCTAGTAGATAACGAAACTGAAACGATAAATCGATCTAAACCTACTTCCGCTACGGTAGCGTTATGAAAACCACAGTGCATGCGTGCGTATTTTCTGTGTGCGTCGTTCTAATTATACCGCGTCCTCGCAGGCGATCGCTGCGCCTGCTGGCGAATCAAGTGCGAAGTATGACTCAGCAGAAAGGAAAACGAGGTAGGCCTACCACTTAGCGCGCCAGTGTCTTATCTGTAAGCGGAGAGAGTTAATTAATCTTTGGCTCTGTAGTTCCGTGAAGCTGTGTTTTGTTTGTCGAAAATTTAATTGTTTTATTTTTTGTGGAGTAGGGGACAGGGGGTTGTTCCAATAAGATCTCGCCTTGCGTGGCAAAACTGCCATTTTTTTTTTGTAAATTGGAGGCTCCACTGCGCTCTTGTCTTGCGTGGCAAAAACTGCATTTCTTTTTTATGAAGGGGAGGGGGGGGGGACGGGGGCTCCACTGAGTTCTTGCTCTTGCGTGGAAAAACATTTCTTTTTTTTATGGGCTCTCGCTTTGTGTTGTAAAAACTGGAATTTTGTGTGTAAAGGAGGGGGGGGGGGAGCTCCACTGGGTTTCCGCCTCCAGGCCTCTATTTTGAAGTTACGCCAGTGATTTCAGCTGTTGACGGTATGTCTCTCTCTAAGCCAAACCACGGTATGTGGAAGAACCGTCCATTCAGACGAGCTAGTGACGCGGTATCTTCAGGTACTACATCGCGCGTTTTGTTGGCCGTCTGTACCCGGTCTAAGAGCCAATACATTACTTTATGAGGGAAAAAGGGTACACCGTAAAAAAAAGACATTATGATTCACAACGTCTACCACAACGGCTATTTGCCTCATTTTTACAACACGTCGTAGTCACAACACACTGCGTTTTACAATACCTGTAGTTTTAGAACACCTGTAGTAGTCGTTGCGTTTAACAACCCCTATCGACGTAGCGTTTTGCAACACCTGCAGATGTTGTGTTTACAATACACGTGTTAATGATATTGTGTTACGCGTTAACTCATCTAACTGCTTTGCAATTTTGAAATCGGTGGTACGGATTACAGCCAATATGTCACGGTACAACCCCACAGGACAATAGAGGATCATGAGTCAAGAATCTGGACACGTTGTCTGGCCAGCCCGAATAGAAGTTCATTTCAATGAAAAGAAATTCATTAAAAACTCTTCTTTCAAACCCAAGGGTGTATTTGTTGCGGTGTTCGGATTGATTGGGTACTGTTTATTAATTCGCCCCAGTGTCAGAATAATTTCACATGAATTAACGGCCAGACAAACATTTACTGATATTGATGGCTTACTGATGTTGATGGTTTAGCTACATGTCAGTAACAAACTTAACCAAAGAGCTACTGAGCGTTAATCTTATAGCCACATTAGAAGCTTTTGTAGAGGCTTTTGTAGAGGTTCAGATCACAGATTAAAGAACTCTCCCCGCTTACAGATGCAACGCTAAGAGGTACCTTGATTTCTTTTCTGGTGAGTCATACTGCGCACTTGATTCGCCAGCAGGCGCAGCCATCGCCCGCGAGGATGCGGTATAATTAGAACGACCTTCGCAGAAAATACGCAAGCATGCGCTGTGGTTTTCGTAACGCTACCGCAGCGGAAGTAGATTCAGATCGTTTTTGCGTTTCAGTTTCGCTATCTGCTAGTGACATCTGGCGAGTAAAGTGCGAGAACATGAGTCATCGCACCGACGCGTTGCTGAAACGAGGTCCCATTTTTGAAGCGCTGGCTGAGTTACGAGTGTCGTATCCGTGAGAGGGAGAGTTCTTTAATCTGTGGTTCAAATCACGACTATGGTTACCAGGCTGAATTTACGGTTTTTCACACAAACTGCTGAACAACAGTGACGTTGTTGTAGCCCTATGACGTCTGAAGGGTGTCGTTTGGCTGCAACTTTGGCGCTAAAACTAAAGGGTGAAATTTTTCTTTAGCATATAGGTAAAAATTAGTAGCAAAAATGTCCTAAATAATAAAATTCAGTCACACTTTTAGTTTACCAAACTGGGATATGAACAGAGTTTAGTCGACAGTAATTTCATTCAAAAATTAAAAAAATCTTTTCAAAGATGGACTATAACAAAATATTTTACACCGAAAAAGTAATCTTTAACCCATTTAGTAAGCAAAATATTTACTCTTAATTATATTTGTGCCATCATTCAGTACCTTCCTAAGTGTTTTAGGCGTTGTGATTTACCACACCAATAAACATTGGGGTTTACAACACAGAAGTTTCGGTTTACAACATATGTAGTTGTGGTTTACTCACCTATACAGACGTTGTGGTTTACAACACCCATAGACGTTATGGTTTACAACACCTATAAACGTTATGGTTTACAACCCCTATAGACGTGTTGGTTTATAACTTACATATGTTCTGGTTTATAATACCTGCAGACCTTGTAGTTATAACACCTATACAGACGTTGTGGTTTGCAGCACCGTTTTCCCATAGACATATAAACATGCAACCTCTACAAATACTCGTTGTTGCAAGAATGATCTTATACGTTACGTTTGTAGTTGTGCTAAAACGCATTATGAGACCCAAACAGTCCTTAGAACGTTAGGATTTCATAGCCGTTGTAACTCGCAGCGCTATTTTTGCAGTGTGACGTGACGAACGCTGTTCTTTTTTAAAAAGCAGACAGACGCGTCACTCTGCACACCGAATTATATTTTCTGGTTGCAAGCCTCGACACTTTTCCTCACGTAACCGAGGCCCTCCACCAATTAAAAGCCTGGTGGATTTCGTTGCTGGAAATTCACTGTCCGGGAAATTCGCATTTGTGCACACATATTCCGGTGAAATTTGTTGGTGCGTTTTTCGCGTTCCCTCAACCACCAGTCGCGCTCCTTCGAACAGCATTTTAACGTCACAAAAAAGCAACTATACTCACCTCTCAGACCGCATTTTGGCCTTTCTTATTCTACACATATCGCACTTTCGCACTTTCTTATTACAGTGTGTAAAAAGATCGATTGGTATATAGCCCCTAAGTGTCAGTGCACACGTGCACACGAAGCGCGTTTGGAAGTGTTAAAGGGATATACCTCCCAGCGCCATTTTCCTCGATCCACCACATCAAGTACGGCCCCAAAGGTCTATTTACTTACCGTTAGTCTTTCCCTTGCTAAAAACCGTTTTAAAATGCGGCGTCTAGGATATTTTCTGTTGAATATTGTAAACTATATTTAAGAACGATCCGTAACTATATGATGCATTGCGCGCGTACAATAATCATGACGTTTCATCTCCGTGTGTACATCTACTAATTTTCTAATAATTACCATGAGATCTAAAATCTAATAGACTAATGCGGTAAAAATTAAAATTAATTATTCCAATAGATCGCCGAAGCAAAATTATAAGACACTAGCCTAGAAAATTATAAATTGTGATTTTAAAATACGTGAATCATTCCGGTTTGTGACGACACAATCGTTGACTTGATTCTGTCTGGTGTACTATTCACAAAGCCAACCGAGACAGCTGCCATGCGAGGAACGCAGCTACCACCCCAGCCGACCTTGGCGCTGTAATTGCTCGGATGACGATCTGCGCGTAGCTGTAATTCGGCACGCGGAATGTCCCTTTAAATTTTGTTGAACAAAACTTTTAGAGTTGTTCTTTACGGTGGACGAAACGGGCTTGCGATTGATTTCCTTGTTGATATTTTTTTTTTACAGGAATTTGTTCTAAAAGCATTCTTTATTGATGCGAACTTAACCCTTTTCTGCCCATGCCGAACTAGATGATTAGTTGGGTCAGTTGCGGAATTCGAACCGGCGTTCACTTGGTTTGACGACCAGGACGGTAACCACTGGGCTGTTGCTGCTCGCTTTGCTCAGGGTCCCGGGGACCACTCACAAAGCTCGCGTTGCACGTTAGTTTTTTGCCGTTCTGTAGCCGGAGACCATTGGACAGTAAAGGGTTAAATACACAATTATGCGTGGGCAAACTGAAAACAAATCAGACAATGATTATTCGAAAAGTATATTGGTGATGCAGACAGGCGGTTAGACCGATACACACACTGAAACTACTGTAGCACCAAGAAAAGACACTCCGAAATTCTGCCGTGTATCGATCCTTACTAGAAAGGGTTCAAAGGGTTTTAGCGAGCGTTAACCGCACCCGGTCATGTGCCCGACAGCAAAAAACAATCGCTCGAATATCACTAGAAGAAGGAGAATCAAGCATTCCCTATGTAACCGTCCGTTTCTTTTCCATCGAGCAATTTAGCGAAGTACGAGTATATGGTGTGTAGTCAACGTCAGTATTACACAACACACACCAATCCAATCCCGTCGATTTACCCAAAGTTCGACGTTAATGGCGAACTATACTCTTGTTTCGCTAAATTGCTAGATGAAAAAGAAACTCACGGTTTGCCTCAGCATGAACTTCCATGTTAAACGTCAAACTTTCAAACCTCATGATTTCCCCCAGATTTACTTCCAACGAAATTCGCTAAATTTGGGGACGTATCATAACTTTTTCACTGCATCATTCTTCTTCTTTTTCTTCTTCTTCATCATCATCATCATCGTCATTACAAGGTTCAGGACATATTGGACGCCATTTTAACGTGACTGATTTATCATAAAAAGCGCAAATTATATCATATTACGATTATTTCATATCAACATTCTAGTTATTTGGAGATATCTAACAAAAAAATAACGGATGTTAGTATTAAAAAGCGATTAAGCGTATAAAATACGAATGTAAGCCTTAAAAATGCTCTGAAGGAAGAGATACAAGAAAAAGACATGTAAGCCCTCAGCGTCGCAGTAATTCGTGTAAAAGAAGCTCAAGCTTGATTTTTGGGATGTTAAGAGATTCTTTTACACGTACTAGTGTGACGCTGATGGCTTAAATGGCTTTTTCATGTATCTGTTCCTTTAGGGTATTAAGTTTTTTAGGGTCTTCATCCAACTTAAGGGTGCACCTACTCTAAAATGAGGCATAACTTTTGAAATTTTGTTCTTTTAGTGCAATTGCCCCAAGGTCATAATTGTGTTGAAATAAGAGTCTAGAGCATATTTTGAATTTTGATTTAGTCATTTTTTTTGTGGGAGTACATTTTTGGTACATTTTATTACACTTTTATTACTCTTTGATACCGTGCAAAAATTGGTGCACATGAATGAGATTGTGCTCTAAATCATCTGTATACATAGCACCATCATGTGGACTAAGATAGTTTTACTACTACAATTTTTTTAATATTTTGTAATGGAATCACAATTTACATACAGTGTAAACTTATGTAGCCCAAATGTTGGGACTTTTTTTTAAAAAAAAACTACACCGGAAGTGTGTAGTAGTATGATTTTAGTCCACTTTATAGTTACCACACCTGGGGTCTTGTCAAGCCATTATCTCAATTCTAAGTAAAGTTTTCATGTTTCTAGTGATTGACCGCTAGCGATATTCACGATCTAAAAAAAAATCAAGCTTGAACGTGAAGCTTATAACCATACACAATGCTACCTAACCCTCCCCCCCCCAAAAAAAAAATGTTATTAGCCATAAAACGTCTCGGTTAATTAATTATTCTCGGCACCAGAATACCTTCGAAAAAAAATAATTTTTTTTTGGAATATTTTTAGGGTTGGTGCCCCCCTTAAGAAACTATTAATTTGCAATACAGGAATAGTTTAGTTAGTCGGTTTCATTTTTTTGACATCGGTTCCGGTTTCGGTGTCGGTATCGGTTTTTGCCACCTTGCACCCCAACCATATACTTCTATATATTTTTTTCCTTGTAACAGTAGTTTTACTTGCTTTTAACTCGCTCCTGCTTTCACTTTCAGCAGCGTCATTGCCCATGGGTTTTGCTGTGGCATCATTTTCCTCTATTTTTTTTTAATGACTAGGAGCTTTGCATAAAAAATGATAATTATTTAAAAAATTAAAACAACCAATCAAGCTTTGATTTTTCGAACACCGTACGAAAAACCGACACAAAATCCGAATCGGTTTCGGTTTTCAGTAAAAACCGAATATTTGGTTTCGGTTTTCGACCCATCCCTAATGCGAAGTGTAACTTTCTAAATATGCCCACAATTCCGCGCACTCTTTTTAGAATCGCGATTTTAGCTCGGTCTCGAATAACTACAAGTTACGGCAGTTACTAATCCAAGAAACACCTTTCTAAAGAACGAGTTTCTGCCAAGTTAGATTTAGTTCCAAGCTTTTCATTATTTCCTCATGGTAACTTTCATATTTTAGATTTGAAAAATCTGTGTACGCCCGAAGTCGTTTCTATTATCTTGTTTCTAACATTGGAAACAATTCGGTTTGTCGTTTATGTCCCCATCTACAAAACGCCTTACTTTAGCTCCTTTCCTGACGCAGCAATGTTGACAAAAGGCATAAAATAACAAAGAGGTGGCAGGAAAGACTGGAAGAGACAGACCGAACTTGCAATCCGTTAAATAATTTTTAACGTGGTTTTCCAAAAAAAAAGAAAAAAGAAAAGAAAAGGTGTTGGCAGACAACTTACGCATTTATAAAACGTCTCTTTTTGTACTGTCGTTCGGTCTTCTCACAACCGACCAATAAACAGATTGTCAAAATTAGGTAGCACAACTCAGACCCAGAATCGAATGTGCTAATGGAATTTGGATGTGCTAAAAAAAAAGTCATACTGTTGGTTTATTGTTACGTTTTCCATCAGTGATATTCAAGCATTGCTCTTAAAGCCTAATAACAATAATAAATTTATTGCTGTACATTCTCGAAGTTCTTACGGACTTGTGTGAGAGCAACACATACATAGAACACATATAAACATTACAATAGTACACCTTGTAGTCCAAAATAAAATAAAAAAACAATATTGCAACAAATGTGAAAGTTAAAAACTGTTCTTCGTTGATTAATAAAAGCCATTTAAACATGTTTGCACAGAAATTCTTTCAATTTGGGTTTTAACTCTTTTAATACTGTTATGCAATAATAACTTGTCAGAAAGATTGTTAAAAATGAAGGGTACAATATTTTTTTTATTTCTAACTCCATACTTATTGCTCCGTCGTGGTAACTCAAATTTAATTTGACGTTTTCTCAACCTATCCCGATTAGTTGCTTTTGTCTTTTATGTATATTCGAGAAATAGTTCTTTGAAATTACTATTTGGTCTCTTAATTTCAATATAGTTAGAATTCTCGTTCTTTTATAACATTTAGCTGTGTTTTGTTTGCCATTTCCAAATAAAGTCTTTACAATTTTGTTTTGTAAGGATTGAAGTCTTTTGATTATATGTATGTGCTGATGCAAAACCTCATATTTCTATTGCGTACTTAATGCGACTTTCAATCCACGCTACATAGAAACTCATTCAAAATATATCTTAATTGAACAATTTTTACAAGGACAATCCTCAGTTGTGACATAACAATTTTAACATGACTTTTGAAATTCCAGTTTGCATCAAAATTGAGGCCTAAATATTTGGTATTTTCTTTTATTTCTAATAGGTTACAAGTGTTGATACAGTTGTCCGTATTATTATTGTGAAGTGAACAATGAACAATTCTCTTCATGCACTAATAATAATAATAATAAAATTATTATTATTATTAATTTTATTATTCCATTACAATACATATATGTACAATATACACTGTAATGCTTGAAGCTATTAATTAAAATAGCTTGTGTGAGAACAAATATACATCTTGTTGAAATTAAAATTTACGTATAATTTATCATAGTTATTAAAAGGTTTGAATTTTAAGATATTTTTTTATATTTTAGACTTCAAATTTCAGAATTCAACACTTCGCAATGGTTTTATTTTCTTGTAAGTTTAACTTTTAAGTTCCGTTTTAATTCATTAATATTCTGGTAATTCGTCATATTTCTTGGTAATTTATTAAAAATATTTGGTACGTAGTACTTTTTATTTCTTTTCCCATACATATTATCTATTTCAGTAAATCTGCTATTTTTATACATATTTGAGGCATAATAATAATAATAATAATAAAAAAAATAATAATAATAATAAAAGTTTATCAGAGTAAGTGAAAGGACACGGAAGGGGAATTAAGTTTACAAGCAGTATAAAACCAGCCATAGGCTTAACTGCAAAATAAAATAACATCGCAACACACAAACAAGAAAAGAAGAAATTTGTTATGCTGTAGTTAGCTCCATCTAACAAACTGGAGAGGTCTGTGTTGTGAATTTTTTTTTCTTTAACTAGGAAAATAAGTGGACCAAACCACGTCAGATGGAAGGGCATTCCAAACATTTACCACCCGATGAGAGAAGAAGTAATTCCGACAGTCCCTACGAACCAGACTTACAGTCAATTTCAGAGGGTGACCATTATTACTTCGGACCTAAAAAAAAATATACCACTATCAATGCCAGTGTTCCCCTTTAAGATTAAGTATGTTAAATTGAGCTCGGCACGTAGCCTATCCAACTCTAGTGAATAGAGCTTTAAAAAATGAAAGCATTCCGTGTATCTTGTTCATAAACTACCGGACAGGTCAGCAACCGATTCCACAAAAGCGACGGCTTCCTCCAAAAGTGACGTCACCCATCTATTTTTTACAAACACACTCACTGGATGCATCGGTAAGCAACATGAAGGCCAATGTCTCTGAGACGATGTATGGTAAAAAGCCGATTCACGATTTAAGGCGCAGCCGTCAGTGATACTTCCGCTTTGAGATTACGGGATGGCAACCGTCATTAAGGTTGAATATGGAGGGCAAATTCAGTCGCTGTAACCTTACAACCACGCACAAAATGTTGGAGAGACCTAAGTCCGACGATTAGGGTAAAACACGCTCAGCTACAGTTAAAATGTGATACTGTTTGAAAAATTTATCGTAATACAGACAAACGTTTGAACTAATTTACCAATGGCTGTTCGATTTTATAAATTCATGCTTGCATCGTTTTTCACGTTTGTGCCAAACTTCCTTTAATATTTCGTTGGGTCCGCTGTAGAAATAGATCGATTATATTGTTACATCGTAGGAGTGATTATTTCCAGGAGTGGTTGATGCTCGTTAAACCCTTTGAATCCTTTGTGATTACGTCAGGAATGATGATGAAACGTGGGATGTGTATCTCACGAACGTCATTCATGCGAAAACTGCGAGTACCAGGTGCCCGCCATGTTTCTTCTGGTCTTTTTTTTTAATTGTTGTCTTATTTTGAAATTACTGCTATGCTCTTTATAGGGCGTTACAACAATTTTGTAAATACAATAAATAACTAAATAGATTGTAGAATTGGCCTCTCGCGACTCTCACTCAGACGAGAACAGGAAGTTGGCTCCGCCATGTTGGCATCATACCGGTGTCGGCGAAGTGCCTTAAGGACTGCAGAATGCGAAGGTTTGAAATGCATTGGTTCTAGTACAGTTGCAACCCCCTGACGTCACAAAAGAAGTGTTTCAAGAACGTATATCTCGCCTTCATAAGCTCACCAATCCTCCGTGTGTTGTCAAGGCTGTTGCTAAGGAGTTTTTCTTTAAATACCGGCTGATAAGTACGTTCATTTCTTATGGCCGAGTGACTTGTTACCATCTTTCAGCTTAGTGGGGACAATGGATGACAACAACCACCATGTTATTAATTGCCTTTACGTAAACAATTCTAGCAAAAAACAACTGCAAGTCCGCCATTTTTATTCGGTGGATTCAGCTGGAAAACCGGATCCGGCAGTCGATCAGTACGATGTTTCAGCGATGACGACAAACTGCTTTATTTTCGATGGTCACAGCCGTTATTTTTTATGGTCACAGCGAGCATATTCGACGTCCATAGTGGTTATTTTTCGATGGGTATAGCGGTTATTTCCGATGGCCACAGTGATTATTTTTTGATGGCCACAGTGAAATTTAGATGGAACAACGGTTATTTTCGATGGTCACGCCAATTATTTTTGATAGCCAGAGTGATATTTTCGATGGCCACAGTGGTTAGTTATAATGTACATGGCTATTTTCGATGGTCGTAACAGTTATTTTCGATGACCACATGGTTACGTTCGATGGTCACAGCAGTTATTTTAGATGACCAACGTGATATTGTCCATGGTCACAGTGGTTACTGTTAATGGTTATAGCGATTATTTTTGATGGTCGCAGCAGTTCTTTTTGATAGTTCAGTGTATATTTTCGACAGCCACAGTGGTTATTTTCGATAGACATAGTGAATATTTTCGACAGCCACATGGTTACTTTCGATGGTCACAGCAGTTATTTTAGATGGCCAACGTGATATTGTCCATGGTCACAGTGGTTACTGTTAATGGTTATAGCGATTATTTTCGATGGTCGTAGCAGTTCTTTTTGATAGTTCAGTGAATATTTTCGACGGCTACAGTGGTTATTTTCGATAGACATAGTGAATATTTTCGACGGCCACAGTGGTTATTTTCAATGGCCACATGGTTATTTTCGATGGCCACAATTGCATTTTCGATGGCGGCAGCGGTTACTTTTGGTGGCCACAGTGATGATTTTCGACGGCCACTATAGGTTATTTTCTCTCACAATAGCCACAACGATTTCTGATTTTATGTAGTGCTAACTAGAGACGATCTAAACAGAAAATTTTGGGGCGAAAGTAAAACGAGTTAACGTCAGCACAAAACGAACCACGTTTGCCAGTTTATTTGGCTTTTCCTGAAGCACATTAGAGTTTCTAGCTACAGCAAATTCCAAAGAGTCCGACTTTTCCTCTTTCTTTATTTATTTCTTTATTTTTTTTTGGTTTTATTTTCTTTTGCTCCTCCCGCCTTTTAATGCGGCCGCGTTCGATGATTTTAAAGGGCGACCAAACACTTTCGAACCATTAAAAAAAATGTACATGATTTCAGCAAAGGTGAAATTGCGAAGTTGGCAATGGAACGTTGAAAGGTTTTCAACATTAAAATATATTTTTAAAAAGTTCCCTTCAAACTTGGGCGTATTGAGAAGTTTCGAAGTGCTGAGGAAAGTTTGTTATAAACCATTCATCACCGTCGAAGGGAAGGGGAAAACTGAATGGGTATTACAAACCATTCATTCGATGTTTACCTAACTTTCGCACGTATTCAAAACCGAAGATGAGTGTGCATGTACATCTTTCAGTCTTTCGTCTTTTTTTCCCCGGAAAATATGAGCTATTATTCAGTTCGCTCAATGCTAGACACATTAGTTAAAGATCATTCTTCCCAGGCTTTCCTGTGTGTCTCAGTTTTGGTACATGAATTCAGTCGCTGTAAATGTCGCAAAGACATTAATTTTCTTTTTTATTTACCCCTACTGAGAAACGATTTTGCTGCACTCACCTTTGCTCGAATTTAGTGGGAAGGATTATGCTTCTCCCGAGGATATTACTCTATAGTGTCCGCGGCCTATCTTCGAGTTCGTCCCATAACGAATACAGATAATCGATTGTATGTTTTCGATAGCAGAGCACCTTGTTGATATCGTAGATGGTTACAAAAACAATGGCGGCCGTCGATTAAAGCCGCTCCCTCCAGGAAGATGTAGCCGTTCATAAAATAACTGCAGGACTGAAGTTACGCTGCGCGCACAATAAGGGTTAGCGACGGCATTCGGTAACAATCGATCGATCAAGAGAGCCTGGTACACAGGTTTTTTTTTTATATTTTTTTATCGAACAATGTGAATTAACATTTGTACAACGAGCCCACTGTGGCTGCGGGCCTTAAAGCTCTTAATAAAACCGTTAAACCGTTCCTCAATATTTTACACGCCGACGCATTGGTGCACGTTTCCGAAATGCTCCTTCGACGAACAAGGGAACAGAGTAACTGCTCCGTTAGCCAACAACAATAACGACAGAACGAAAAGACTCCACTGCTTGCAGGGAGGAAGAAAAAAGGTTTTGGTGGTTATATTATAAGTAGTTATTCGTTTGAAGTGCTTGAGTTTCTTCAATGCGAAAGCCCCATGATGCTCCCTGAAATGGTCTCAATTAAAACCAGTCTTCGTTGTTGATGGTGTTACATCGTGAACCAACGGAAATATAGCAAAGATGGTCGTAGTACCATAGTAGCTTTTAGTGTCCCTTCAATCCAATTGTTTATTTGGCAATCACGTTCGTAACATTGTGTATAAAAAAAGCCTTTAAAATGTGCGGCTTCTTGAAACGAACCTTATACTTTATGTTAGAGACACCAAAACTATTATCACCATATATAATGCAACTGTCGGAAGTTTAGTTTCTTATGCATGTATAGTTTGGAACCCAACACAGCAATACCTAATCGCAGAGGTGGATAGAATTCAGAGAAATTTAGTTAGATATATTTGTTTTAAATGATAATTCGCATGAAAAACCTGGGTGTTAAACTTGGAATTCCAACTCTTGTACAATTCAGACAAACTATTGGATTACATTTTTACAATTACGGGAAGATTGTTTCACCTGAACTGCTCAGACGTGTGCATTTTCATTCCACCAGTCGCTAATACGTATGACGCCACATTTGGTGTTTCCAGAGCCAAAACAGAGTATAAAAAGCGCATTTGGCATTATTATTCTCCATCCTTCTGTAATAGTTACAAGTTAAACCCATTTTGTTCATTTTCTCTTTAGAAAAAAAATGTTATGAAGGGTTTTTTGTAAATCCATGCAACTCTCCTTGGTTCTATCCTGAGGCATACAGCCTGTTGAACCAATATTCAAATAATGAATTAAATAAAATAAGTAGATTGCACAGTGGTATTGTAGACAATGCAGACAGTGGAAAAAAGTTACTTAAGTTAAAACTGTTAAAGGGACATAAATCATTCCGGTATGTCGTGCGACCTGTTGAGAATAGCGTTTGCAACATGTGCACAGGTTAGAGTTAGGGCGCGTTTACGCAAGGACAATTTTCTCGCTTACTAGCTTTCACTTGGTCAATACTAAATCTGCTGGCTGCTTCTCGCCTTTGCCGGAGAATGTGGCTTTCGAGTTGTCTATACGTAGTAACCATGGCAACAACGCGGACGACACGGCGTACGATGCATGCAACACGACAACGTCGATGTATGACAACTAGAAAACAATTTTTATTGCAGTACAAGACGACGGACAGATTTCTGAATGCCGGTATTCGATGCTTTGTCTTCGATTCGACAACCTCGAAATGGACGCCATGTTGGATTTTGGATTCTCGCTGCGAGTAGCTATTTATTATACCGTCCATTGATCACTGCTAGAAGCTGGTTTTTTTCAGCGAGAATAGCAAATTTTGGAAATATCGTGAAATGGCAATAATGTTGTAGCAATGTTTAAAATGACTGTTGCACTTTGTTCTTTGTCCTTGTTGTTATTTATAATACATTTAATTTGTTGTCTATTACCGCATTCATTTAACAGAAACGGGAAATTAATCGTAAATAAATAACGGTTGCCTAGCAATTAGCTTTCGGCGAGCGAGAAGGTCTCGTTGCGTAAACGAGCCCTTAATGTCACAAAATCATCTCGCACGCAAGAAAAAACAAGAAAATTAATGTGTTGGCAACATTTACGTACGTTTGAACTAATGTCGCAAAAATTAGTATAAAGGAAAGCCAACATGGACGCATGTACCTTTAAGTTAAAACTGTAATAACTACTAAAAAAATTCTGTGGCGTATAAGTTATAGAAATTGCGTACGTTGTTACTCTTAACTCTCCAATCATGGAATTATAGGCTTCTTCATTGATATAACACCGCGAAAGGCAGGGAGGAGCTCAGTCTTTTCATATTTTACCTTTCAAAACTATCACTACAATCTAAGACAACGCGCAACTATTGGATACATTTTGAATCATGAAGTATTTGTTTTTTCTTCCCCCCTAAGTCTGTGGTCTTGATGTTAGCGATATCGTCGGTCTTGTGGTAGCGTATAAGTCACGGTGATAGTCCATAGATTTGTCGAGCACCTTGCGCATGCTCAAAATCGAACACCTTACCTGGATTTTGTGTGATGACTCCCTAAATCCATCAATCGAGTCGAAAATATAATGCCACTTCCACTCCACAGATACTTTTGAAACGTTCTATTGGGCTTTGAGTCGTTGCTGACGTCATGGCCACGCCTTAACTGGACTGCATTTCGGCGGAGTCTCCAGATAGTTGCGAGTTTTCCTTGATTTGATTGGCAGTTTTGGAAGATATTGATTGTATCAACTGACTGCATTTCTATTGCATTGTTGAATTCAGTTTGTGTTGGTAGACGGAAGTCAACCAAAGTTAACAATGGCAGCTTTAAAATTGCTAAATGTTGACGCAATGATATCGAACTTTGGTCTTGCGAAGGAGTGTTGGGGACCCAGACCTATCTGACGCTTGGTTACGATAGTATTTTTTTATTTTGTTTATTTTTCATCACTGTAAATCCCACAAACTTTATACAATTTTTCACCCACCTCTTTTCACTACAACAGCTTAGCTTATCCGGCTGTTAGAAAAATACCATGTTTTGTAGACAGTTATATCTTCTAGCCGATAGACGCCCACATTGTCAGCCACACACATACACACAGAAGTGTATATATAACAGAAGATAGACTTTCCGGACGGCACTGAAATCTTCATTCATCCTCCATCCTTTAGTCTCTCTATCTCTCGTAGAGCCTCTATATCAGTCCACCATTCTATCTCGACCTCACACATTCGGCAAAGTCAACGAATTTTATTGTGACTCCTCTTCGCGTTTCCGGGAAAAGTTGATAGAAAAGGAGGTAGAGGAGGGGAAGAAAAAAAGAGGTGAAAACGGACTTGAAATTCTCAGCACGTGCATCACTCTTAGGATTAGCTGAATGTCCACGCTGTCAGATGGGACCACCAGTGCGATTCAATTTATTTTATCGCCCTGGTTTTCACCACACACTATTCCAAGCTTTTCCAATCGGACAACGAAGTTGGGAACAGAAACAGGAAGAAAAGGATAGGATGGGACGGGAGGGGTGGAAGGAGTAAGAGAGGGGATGGCGATAAAGGTGAGATTCAGGTATGAGACACCGCTGATACTGGAAGAAAAGACGGAGTGGACATTTTGGAAAGGAGTCCTGCGTGAGACGTGACTGGGAGTGAAGTCGGACTCGTTATGAATTATGCAATACCGTTCCATGTAAGAAATTCAGATAAAAGAATCGTAATTATCAGCTAAAGTGGATCCTACGTAAAGGTGATTTAAACCATAACGCTTTAAAGCAGGTTACGTGAACACTACCATATTACGGGCTATCGTCAGTCTATGGGGCACGAACAACCACATTATGTGCTGTCATCACTTAATGGGACATGAACAACCACATTATGTGCTATCGTCAGTCATGGTTATTAAACTACTCTGTTAAACTGTAATATGTTGGCCCTGCATTTCGCTGTACAGGCTACTGTTACTTACCTAGCTTATTCTGTACTTAGAGGCCGCATTGTGTTGCACGATGATCAAGCACAGCGTTAACTTTTTGCGATAAAGCCGTTAACTGAGGGACAATGTGGCGCAGCACATCGCCCCACGCTAGAGGAACTACGGAAGTACTAAGTTCGGGGAACATTTCGAATACTAGGATGGACGGTAACATTTTTTCCGTCTATTTCGTTGTTCAAGCCACCGCTATTACTTATTCGGCCTATGTCCTGCAGTGCCAGAAATAGCTCATGGTTGGCCCGGAGCACTTCGAGTTTCCTGGGGCACTTCGAGTTTCCTGGGTCCCTCCAACGGAAAAAAAAAGTTTGGAGTGATCCAAACAGAGCCATTTAAGGGATATGAGGGAGCGCTTTTATCTCCTCCAGCAGGATCCAAGAGTCATGGTAGCTGAAGCACTTTACGGTACATCACTGCCGTATCCGGCTTCCGGAACTTACTTTGTTTAACCTTGATTATTTTATGATCACGCTGGTTGTGAGTAAAGCACGAAGCCCGCTAACACTCACACGCCACGTGATTGCTGCAGATTAAGGAATAACAAATTCGGGGGTGGAGGGCGTAAGTAACGTTCGGCGTCATGTCTGCAACTGTAGACGTTTCACATCTACATTGAGTGACATGAGTGCTGTTTATTCCCACTTGAATAACACAAGGCCAACCGAGAGTGCTTACTAATCAGTACCTGACCATTTGCTTGGGATTTATTTGCATAAGAAATACTGAATGAAATAGTATAAGCTCAAAAGGTAAAGATCAAAAATAATATACAGCTCAAGCAATAAAAAATACGGCTGAGAAGTCAAAAGTCAAGTTAAACAAACTAAAATCTATAACAACGTTAAAGCTCAAAGCACAAGAATAAAAATAACTAGCTGTACCCCCGGCGTAACATACGCCGGCTAGCCGATTCCCGCATACCTGAGCGTAACACTGTAGTGGGCCCCGGTTTCCCCTATTGTGTGGTCTGAATATCCCCATCTCTGCTCCCTCTTTGAACCTCTGCTGATTTGTGTTATGGAAGTAAATGTTTTTTTTCAAAGGGGGACGTTTCTCTGTTCTGATACCAAGCCCAACAACGGTTGTGCATGCAGTGGTTGTTACTCAACCAACTTTGAAACTCTTCCAAGTCGGCTCTTAAGAGCTAGCTTTATTAATGCAATATGTCGATTGTCTAGGCCACATCTGTTTGTTTGACATTGTCGGTCGCTCGCCCTCTTTCATTATACACCCTCTTTCATTGTAGTGCATAATAATGATGAATTTGCTTGCCCAACCTAAGCGTATTATATATATTCTGTGCAAGCGCATAAACGTAGGGAGCCACACGACTGTTCACTTCTTGTTGTTGTTCTTCTTCTTGGGGTGCAAAACTACTGCAAAACTACTGCAATATTCCTAAAATCTGAAACATGATCTAACCAGACATTTTGTTGTCCGTCTGCCTCAAAGAGACCACTTTTTCAATTGGTCGAGCCATTCCGGAGTTACGGGACCCTGAACGATCAGTTTCATTGTTTTACATTGTTTGAGACATCGTAATTAGGGAACAATGGCGATCAGAAATTGTATGATTGAGTGAAACTTCAATCGTACAACCCGTTTTTTTTTTACGGCACTGTTGGCGTTTTTGTTTGTAATTCCATTAGA